>JAAGNO010004682.1:10886-23468 GCA_033439905.1 Ceryle rudis | reverse complement strand
AAAAAACCAAACCAAAACCAAACCCAAAACAAAAACAAACAAACAAAAAAAACCCACAACACACAAAAAAAAAACCCAAAACAAAACAAAAAAACCAGCTCAGTGCATATCTATAGGTATACTTCTATTTCTTTCTAAGTTGCAATAATTATAGCTTTCTCTTGCTAATTATCAGCTGAATTTTGTCCTTATGTCCAATTAAGTCTGGTTTTCTCATTGTTTCTTTTTCTGAATTATATTTTGTGGGAGATACGTTGTGTCCTTTTGGTAGCTTATGATTAAATGTTTAAAACTTTTTCATGGTATAGAACTGTTCCAAGTGTCACAAAGTGTTCTTCTTTTACTTTCCATGGTACTGTAGATGTTTTTCCTTCTGCTTTCCTAAAAGAAATAAAGTGAAATATAATAATAGTTTGCTACTATACTGTCTTCCCTCTGTATTAGCTGTGATCTAGCTCTATATTATATGTAATTCCTGGAGCACAGCTACACTATGAAAAGTAGTAATTCTCAAATAAGAGCTTAACATTCCTATCTGCTAGAGTATGGCTTGCATACACTGGGGTTCTTATTGTCCACTGAATTCCCATGGTTATTTACAGTTGTGCTGAGCAAAACAGCTGCTAAACTGTTATGTTAGATTAAGACTCACCTTTCATTTAACTTGCAGTGAGACAAATAAAAATGGAAGGGGAAGAAATGTGGAATTGCATGAGGCCCCATTTATAAACTGCTTATTGCTGTGGAGCTATATTGGAAATAAATTGGTATAAGTGATCAACTCAGCAGTACAAGTTTTTTTATTTTTGGTTTGTCAAATCTTTAACAAAACTTTGCCACTGGAAATATTTGTATGGGCTGCAGTGAAAATTAAATCATCAGTGTAAGCCGAGACATTCAGTGTATAACTACACATCCATTAAATTGCAGTTTTGTTTCTATGCTGAGTTTACTGGGTATGCGAGTCCTCTAGACTTGATACACTGTGCATCTATAGCCTGAAAGATCTTCTGTTATCCTTGTAGATGCTCCAAAACCAGAAACTATTGCAAGGTTCTGGCAGGGTTTTGCAGAACACTTTCACAGAATCACAGAATTATTGAGGCTGGAAAACACCTCTGAGATCACTGAGTCCAGCCCATTCACAGCACAAGGACTGACACCATGCATTGTGACATATCCTGTTGTGAAGATTTCAGTACTGTGAACAAGATATTATGATGCCTTCCCTGTTTTAAATGGTTTTTACGCTAATATTTTTCTGTGTAATGCTTCAAACATTCTAGAGACAACCTCTTGAAATCTGCTAAAACACTGTACTGGTTTGATGCTTTGTCCCTGCTGATTGTTCATTTATGCTTGCTTTTCATGACCAAGACACAGGGAAAGAGAAGAGGAATGTCCCTCCTCCTTCCTTTATCTTAAATTATGTCCCCCTAAAATACAGTTGCTGCAAACATGTAGATGTGTCTTGACTATTTTCTCCTCTTTCCCCATTGCACCCACCCTTCCATAACATGGTGACATGTTAGGAACACTTTCTATTAATTCCATCTTAAGATACAAACAAGTATGTTAGGAACAGAGGGATTTTTTAAATTTTTTTTTTTAAAGAATGCTGCAAAATTCCCACTAAATCTGAGCCAAAAGCAGTGCCAATTTTGCTCAAATCTTTTAGAGATTTTTTCTGACCTTGCTTATGACCAGTGGAGCTAATTGTACCAGAACTATCCAGGATACTTTAAGAAAGTGCTATCTTGGTCTGTATTTCAAAACACTGACAGATATTTTATCGTTAATTAGTATTCATATTATGTCTCAAACAATCTGTTCAAGAATAGGGGAAGTGAACTGGTTGAACAGCTCTTCTGTCTACCTAATAATTAGCATGGGTGATGCATGGAAAACCAGCAGCCCAACAGGAAAAAAGGAAGAAATATTGCCAATGTGATCTTTTTTTTTTTTTTCCTGTAGAAGTATGAACTACCTCTATTGCAGTTTTTGACCAATGCATAGATTTCACTTTGCAGAGGTAAAAATAAATGGCTTGCTTTAAAAACAAACCTGTGCCCTTCTGAATCATATCTTCCTGAATTTGTTTCTCATCTTGTCAGTATGCCACTTGGTAGCTGGCTGGACTCCCTTGTTCAATGGCACATATTTTAAAATAGCACCAAAAAAAAAAAAAAAGACCATTTGTTCCTATAAAACAAAATATTAATTGTATTTTTTTTTTCCAAATTCAGGATTATATATAGCATTCTCTAAACAATAATTCAGATATTTTAAACAGTTTAAATTGTTGATGGATGTCAGTTGATATGTTTCCTCTCTGCCTCCTCCCCCTCTTCAGCTGCTAATCATAGAACTTGTATGCCAAATTGTGTAAGATACTCTTCCAATAGTTACATGTGTGAGTCTTTTGTGAGACACAGACAGTTATGAGGACAGATTTGGAGTTGCATATGGGTCTGTCTCATGGTTTGATTGCCATGTCTTCTAGGACACAGATTTCTTTTTTAATTATTCTTAATTCTGTGGAATTTTTACTGTTTGTACAGTAACTTCTGCAAAATCTTTCCTAGAGATTCTTTTCACAGTCCATTTTCCCTCTCTTTACTCCTAGCAAAATGCTTCCTGTGCTGATTTCAAAGCTGCTTACGCCCACCTTACTTCCCACTTCTATACTTAATTTTCTTCTGATATTGAATAAAATTTACTGCTTCACTGATCAGGAAATGTACAGACTTTCTAGAGTAGTGCAGCATAAGAGGATTAAAATTTTTGATGTTTACATTAAGATTTTATAATAAATCTTTGAGTTGTCTGAATAGTAAGAAGAAATGTTTCCTTTGCTGTCTGCAGTTAAAAAAAGTAGGTCTTCATTGTGTTGCCAGGAAGACTTAGGAAAATCAGCCCAAAGCAACTGCATTGCAGCTCAACTTAAAAAAAATACATTGATGGTATATGTGAACACCAATTTAATTCCATTTTCAAAAGGGGAACCCATCTCCTTGGTCAAGTAGCACTCTTCTGCATTTTATTTTCAATCTGCAATTTCCTTATATCTTCTGGTGGATTATCATGACTTTTTTAATATACAGTCTTTAGGTGTTCTGTAAGTATTATTTTTATAGTATTTTTAAATCAGTTTGCTAAAGACATTACAGATATATACTTACACTTTCTTCTATATTCTTATGTAAAATAAAGCTTTTCTGAAGACTTAAAAAAACCCAATAAATGGCACTGAACCAAAGATAGTGTGCATCACTTCAAAAAAAGAAAGCAAGAACACAGTTAAATATGTTGGGTCATCAGTGTGGTCCAGCAAGTTGTAAGAGTAACATCAGATATCATTATATTGTATTGTAATACAAATACATCTGTGTATTAACTGTTAAGATTTATTGCAGTGCTGTGTTTCTATATTGTAGTTAAATCCCC
The DNA here is from genome assembly GCA_033439905.1 of Ceryle rudis. Classification (NCBI taxonomy): domain Eukaryota; kingdom Metazoa; phylum Chordata; class Aves; order Coraciiformes; family Cerylidae; genus Ceryle; species Ceryle rudis. Next base: position 20,021 of record JAAGNO010004682.1, on the reverse strand, counting down.
ATCAAAAATTATCTTCAGACTGGTGTGTTCGCTCCATTTGTGACAAATGATGTCAAAGAACAGTGATGTTGAAAGAAACTACCTGGAAAAAAGTGTTTCTCTTGCCTTCTATACACTCCCAGAATCTTACTGATGTATTTTCTTCTAGGTTGGAGATGTTCTCTACTGTGCTGGACAAATTGCTCTAGTACCTTGTACGATGCAGCTTGTTAGCGGTGGCATACAGCCTGAGGCCATAGTTTCCCTCCATCACGTTGAACGAGTTCTTCAAGCTATGAGCCAGGAGACTTCACTCCATCACATCATCACAGCCAACTGCTATGTAACTGACAGCAAGCACATTCCTATTGCTCACTCTATATGGAAGAAGAAATTAAGAGAATGTAGAAAGGTAGCTACAATATCCATTTTCTTCTTTCTGGATTGTCTTTCTCCCCTCTAAGTCTTGCAGTAATATCAGAATTTTCTTAGTACGTTTCAGATGTACATAAGCTGATAATTTATAAGGTTTGCTTAAACTGTTGTGTTCTGACTCATAAATGGTTGTGCAGAATTGAGAAAGAAGATTGCTTAATAGAAAGTTGTATTCATCTCTAACTTTCTCTTAATTCCTCAAAGCAATCGTTACAGAACTCCTAAAGAGCAGTAAGTTCCTCCAGCAAAAATGTGAACACCACCTTATTTGAATTACTTCTGGCCATGTATTCTTACATAATAAGAACTAGGCATTTTACTTCAACTTTTTATGAGTTGTTTTGTTGAGGATTTTCCCCACTCTTACATGCAATATTGTGAGGATACCTAAGTTGAGCAGTTTACTGCTCATTATTGCTTATTATTCAGCTGAACTTTTAAGACCAATAGACAGGAACAGTATGTTCCTGTCTATTCGTTGATCCTAGAGTATCTCTAACAGGATAACAATTTGCACAGTAATGTATAATGATTACATAATCATTTCTATTATGGCTGCACCTCTTTTCTTAAATAGCCATGGAACACGGTACAAGCATTTAAAAGGTAATGGCCACAAATCTTGTAAATAAAACATAGCTTCATTGCAAATGAGTAAAAAAGAGTAGTAACTGCATAACTGCTGTATAATTTAATATAATTTAATTATTATGATTACTCAGGAAAATGCCTTGCTTGGAAGCATAGCATATGTTAATATTGCCATAGAAGAAGGAAAAATGCATCTGAAACTTTCCTTCTGTTTTCTTTCACTATCATTCTCTGCACTAGGCACTTGTCTTTCTGAGTAAAGATATAAACTTTACTTAGATGCTTACACATACCACCCTGAGTTATTAATAAAGGACCCTTTTAAATAGTGTCTACTACTCCTCCAAGACTAAGTATACTGAATCTAAATTAAATTCTGGGGTTTTTTGATTTAATTTGTTGTTGTTGTTATGTGAGTGGCTAGTAATGTACCATGATCACAAAGCTTATGTGCTTTTTTGCTTGTAATTTATATGATTTGAAGGCAGATTGGTGGTGTTTGCCAGTTCTTTAAAACTTTTCATTTTTCCAGATAGACTGTTTTAAGTCTTTTGTAGTTATTATACATACCGGCCACTCTTTATCAAGTCCTTTATTTCTTCTACTTACTGAGGTGACTGGGCAATACTTTCTTATTTACATGAAAAATACAAATAAAGTTTCTTGCTTTTGGGCTATTACTAATACCTGGCCCATGCCACTTTTTGCTTGGTCAAGCAATAGCTTAAAAATGGATTGCTGCCTACACATACTTCTATGAAAAAATAGCTGTCTAACAGTTTTTTAAGAGAAAACATCCTAAAGGAGCATTGAACAGTCCTAGAGTACGTCCATCTATCAATATGTGCTTATCAGATCATTTTCATTAATGACAGTATCAGAAAGAGAAAAAAAGTATTACCAGATGAAGTTATGTGTGCTGCAACACTATCTAAAAATGCTTTGGAAAAAAATAAAATATCAGTGGGAGTGAGATGTTATTAGCAGCCAGACATTACAATTTCCCTATCATTTTGTCAATAGGAGGTTCAGACAGAGGAATTGAATTTTTCCTCAGGCTATGCATACATTTTGATTAGTAAGGGTTTGTGTACACAGCAAAGCAGAGAAAAAGATGTATCAAGCACTTCTGTTACAAGGAACCAGAGGGAGGAATTGTCCTGCCCTGAAAATACAATTGTCCTGTTAATTGAAATACAGATCTTGTATTGGGGGAGAAGCACTAGCTGGCATGGTATTAGGAGTATTGTTCCTTTACTCTCAGAATAAGAAAACCAGTAAAGTTTGAAATTTGGAAGAACTTTGTAAAATTACTGATAAATTGTGACTGTTTACTTCTCTTCACTTATTCCACAGAATCAGTAAAAACAGGAATTGTAGTTTTTTTACGGCTCTTAAAATTTTCCTTTGAGCAGCCTCTTAGGTGCTGTTAGATACTGCCTCTCTCTGTGGAAGCCAGAGCACAGTTGGTTTACTCCAAAGGTATCTGTATTTAGGAGTCTAAGTACCATATCCATAACTTCTGTGGTTTTGTTTATTTTTTGGTGTCCCAATTCAACTACAGACAGTTCTGTCAGATAATATGACATGAAATAATTGTCTGTTTTCTTGAAGTAAACTAAGTCAGACAATCAAAAAGTATTTTATTATTCTTGAACTGTATTAGAAGCAGTGACCAAAGGCCTGAATCGATAGCAAACCACAGATTACTTCATAAGAACAGATGGTGTCTCAATGGAAATTGTTCTGCTTTTGTCATCTATGGAAAAAGGAGTTTGTACAAACAAAACAATGCAGTTCAGAACTCGTTTCTTGTAAACTGTGCATAAACAAACCTAAACATAAACCTAACATGAAACTAATCATAAACCATAGAACTACTTATGTTTTAAAGACAGGTTTTAGACTTGACATTCCTGTTTGTTGAATGTTCTGTAATGAGGGCATATTAAGATTGAGGTGTTCGCGTTTAACACAGTGACTAAATCATATGCATCAGAACCGCCAAAGGTTTTTTTTAAAGCACCAAAAATTATTAGCATTCTAGTGATGTCGGGTAAATATCCTCTACATAAATAATACTATTCAGTAACTTCAGTTGAATTATTCTACATCTTTGATGTCAGTAGTCTGTAAAGCACAAAAGGGATTGTATAAATTGTTTAGGACACAAATAAGTCGGACCTAAAAGAACGTAATATAAAGATAAGTGTAAGAATTGTTCTCTGGATGTGTTTATATAAGACAAAAGATAGGCTTCTAAGAGCAGGATACGGACAGAGAGCTCATGAAAGCTTTGTTTGAGATGAGGCCACAGGGTCAGACTCATATACCTGGATTTTAGAAGACTTTTTGTCATATTGACAGTGACAATTGTCTTTTCAGAAATTTCTGAATTATGAAGAGAAATATAAATTATGTTCGAGAATAACCAAATTATTTCACTGATAACCAGAGGAGTGGTTCTAGTGAGCATCAGGGGTGGGAGGGAATTGTAATAGAGCGAGAAAATAGTAGCAGTAAGCAGGCCAGACCCCTTAGCAACTTCTTGTTTCAGTCACCCAGCCTCTGGCCCCTTCCTTATTCCAGCATCATTCCTTGCTTCCTACACAACTTCTTTCCATGGCTGTCATCCTGATTTCCCTCACTCCAGATGGCAGCTCAGTATCTGTGCTGCCAGCACCATCCCCTGCCACCTCACCTCTCCAGTATAACCCCAAGCATTGCTGCACTCCCGTTATCCACAGCCATCAAGGATTGTGTCCTTAGAGCTGGAATCCAGCCACTGTCCTTCTCCCTTCTTCCTTTTTATGTCCCTTGAGTCACTGTCATTGGAAAAGCCATCTGAGGTAACAGAGGACACAGAAAACTAGTGGATAGAAGGTTGTAGTAGAAAGAAAAAAAGAGTAGGGAGGGAAGGATCAGAAAGCAGCCCCACCGAGGTCTCACTCAGAGAAAACAACCAACCCTAAATCACTGAGCTGACATAAAGATCTTTGGATAAACATTCAGAATATATGTCCTTTGTTTAAACTAAAAGGATATTATAGGAACTGAGCTCTGGAATGAGGGTGCTGAGGTAAGGATTTAAGTTCTGTAGATGATAAGGCTGCATTGTTGTTAAGCACTGGTTGTTGGAGTTAAGAGAAGTAGTGGTTAAAATCAAAAGAAAGAACAGGATACAGCTGTAGAAAATAAAATCTAGTTGAGGGAAGCAGTAGTTAAATAAAAATTAAAAACAGAGGCTGCAAAAATAGCATAAATACAATTATGCAAACAACTAATCAAAGCCAAAACCTAGGAAAAATAATTGGGATTAACAAATACAAGTGGCAGCCATTGGCAGCTTCACCCCCCTATTTTTAACTTACACTCCTTACATGGTTTTTTTGTGATTCCCAGACACACTTTGGGACATTTTGACACTCTTTAGGAGATACATTTAGGGAGCTTGTCTAACATACCTAGTCAGAAGTAGTAACAATTGTGTGGTAGAACAGTTTCTGCCTAATCCAAGAGATAGCATTTAGAGCTTTTTAAAATTTTTCCTTTTAAGTAGGGGGGAAAAAAAAAAAAAGAGCTTATACCATTGCTAAAACTTTCTGGAAGAAGAACTGACAGTTTTCCAATTAAGTCTCATCTTGTGTTTTTCTTTACTTCACATCTTTTCATGACAGTGTCATCTAATATGATGATTTTGTAAGTGGTTTTGCTAACTCATTCAGCAGAGTAATCAATAGGAAAAAATAAGCCAGATGGGTTGTAGTCCATTTGTATTGGGTGGGACAGATGGCATTATTGATAGATGGAAATATTCCAAATAATTATTGTATAATGATATAACAGCGACTGTGCCTGCAAAATTTTATTAATTTACTTCATGTATGAACTTTATTCAGTAGGTGTTGAGTTGTAGCATTTAAACATCACTCCCACTATATGTAGTTAGGAGCAGAGTCCACCCCTTACATTCTTCTTCCACTCGCCATGGGCTTTCCATGAAGAACCATCCCTGTAGTATTATTGTTGGAGCATTTCAAGTGGTGGATTGTACTTTGTCTGTAAAACACACTCCACTGGACTAATTGACATGGGCAAGATCATTATTAATTTTTTTTTCTACCTCTGAACACCTGCTTTTTTTTTTTCTTTTGTTATCCTCACCAATACATAGAAGAAACATGTTATACTGTCTCAAGATTTCAGGCATTCCAGCTTGTTAAACTGCTGTGTTTTATTGTTTTTACATCTTGCTAATACCCAGCAAGATTTGGTGTGGCTAGGCCAGTAAAATATATCAATTTTGATAAACTGTAATAGATTAGGAGATGGTTTGGGCTGTTGCTATTCAAATATATATATGGCAAGGTACTCTTAATTATTTTTTTATTTTCTGTCAGTTAAGAGCACATTAACCTACAAAAAAAACTTGGAGGACATTTGCTGCTCTTGAAATTCCATTCTTGATAAATTTGACTGAATAATGGAAACAAGTTTTAGTTCTTATTTTGATTTGGTGGCATATATAAAACTCAGAGGCAAATTTTCCAGAACTATCTGAAAAGTTATGTCTGATTTCTTTCTTAGAAGAAGAAAAATGTATAGGGAAATATTTTAGTACATTTGGTACACAATGTTTGGTTACCCACACAAAGTTTAGGATTGCCAGTTTTTGCAAATGATCCCAAACTACTGGTGAACGGAGAATTTGTAACAGTGAAAATGATGTATTTTGTTAAGATTAGAAGACAGGGTTGCATGTGAAGAGAATATTTAATATAATTGCAAGATGTTTTATTATCTCTAAGGCCATTAGCTTGTATCTTTTGCTTCAGCAATTCCTTTTGTACTTACTATCTTTTTCTTCAAATGATGATATTATAGATCAATTACAGTCTGAGTTATTTTATTTAGGCAGCTGCCACTGTATTTTCCATTCTCAATAATGAAAAATCTATGTGGTGAAACACTTCCTGTGATACAAAAAAATATGTGTCTTTTGGCTTTTATATCACAGCTTGCATTTGGATGTTAGTTGTCTGGTCCTAAATGCAATGTACTACAAATGTAGTACAAACTGTAAACATTCTCCAGCCCACCTTCTTCTGACAGAAGCTTTCCTTTTTTTTTATGTCAAGCATTCAGGATGAGTAGCTGTGATTCCATGACTGTTTCAAATCTAGCAAAGAGTGCTACAGTTGACTTTCATTCTGTCAGGAATGCCAGTCAGGTTGTTGACAATGTGTGTTTTAATAGCATGTGATGCAGAAGTGATGGAAAAAAGATTTGCAATGTTTTATCTGATATGTATTGTGAATGGGCTCCTTGCTTATTTCAGCACTCGGGTAACTTGATGCCAACTTTAAGCATCTAAATTTAAACCTTTTGGGCCAGATTTGCAAACTGTTTAGATGTCAAGAGATGTAAATGAGCCTGAACTAGGGTTTAAAAAAATGTATATTTTAAAAAAAAAATATCTAAGAGTATTCATCTAGGGGCACTGGGCCCATTCTGGGGAGCCCCTGTATTGTACCTCCAACACTCCTGTAAATGCCGCTGGTACTATACTCTGTCTTTATACTTTGCCTACGAAATAATGCACAGGTCCCAGATTATAAAGAAGTTAAATCCTGAACCAGAAGCTGCCTAGCTGCATGCAGTGGTTTTCTGGAGTAATTATGATGTTTTCATAGCAGTCATTTAGAATGGCATCATGCATCTGTAACAGCAGTCTGTTGCATTGTTCAGACATGCCTGTAGTATTTGAACTATACAGACTGTCATGAATTTAAATAAAATTCATGCGTTCCCTGAGACTTTATCCTAAGTAGAACAGAAGTAGCTTATGCTCAAATAGTGGAAGTTGAAGGTTTTTCTTGCTGCAAGGGATTGGACAGAGGTTTAAGACCTTCTTTACCTATGGAGAAAATTACCATAAAACTTAAAAGGAATATAAACCCCCCAGATTTCTGTGAGAGGATACATACTTTTTCATCATCCTGAACAGATGTTTGTAAGTCCATAGTACTCAGGTACACAATTTTTTTTGTGTATTTTATTGTATGTATTGGTTAATATATATGTTGAATACAATTGTTAGATTTCCAAATATGCTAAATTCTGTGTCCTGTAGATACTAGAAAGATAATACTAATTTAATTGGTCTCCTTCTTTTACCAGTTTCTTGAACAGAATAGTTAAATGTGAGAAGTAAATTAATATTATAAATGTATAAATGATAAATTAGAACCCTGCTACATTTACACTGCAGTAAAATCTTGCATAGGCTAATTCATATAATTGTTAATATTGCCAGAAGAAAACTAATTATTTTTGAAAAACATTGCCACCAGCCAGTACCTATGCCTATCAAAAATTCAGTAGGAAAAAAATACGTGTTTGTTTCCCTTTTTTTTTTGTCTCATCAGGTTTATTACATTTATTTTGCTACTAGATGCTATTTTGAATGTTCCACAGTTTGATATATTAAACCAGGCTTCTTTTATGGCCTATGTTAAGAACATGCAGTGCATTCAAATAGCACAGTGGTAGTGAGTCTTTCATCTTGTGCCTAGTGTATTTCATTTCCCCTGTGTTTGGATTAAAAAAAGCTTTTGTATTCATTTGAAGCAACTGTAATGAGAATATTTAACACAGGTCAAATGCTGATAGTGGAACTCCAGAGGTCCTTGAAAATAGTCTGCCTTTTGGCACTGGGCACAATGGGAGGTGGAAGGGTTGCCACTTTCACTTTTTTTTAAAGGAAGATTATGATATTCTATTTGTAACATTAGTGGAGCCTTAATGAATTTTAAAAAGGCATATAGACAATGAAAAGAACAATGAAGCAGTCTACATGATTTTAACTAAAGCCATCATCAGAAATTGAATATATATGTATACATAAAAAAATCGTATGATTGCATAATGTTCTGAACAGTGTACATGGATTTAACTTGTAGAATGTAAACATAAAATATGAAAAATAGAAAATATGAAAGGGGAAAATTTCTTCTGTGAATGGTTGTGTAGATAGATACATAGATAGATAGACATAACCAAATCTTCAGCTGGTATAAGTCAGGATAACTCTCTGATTTCTATGAACTGATTTACACTAACTTATTTGCCATTTACAGGTAATATAGAAATGTATTTGAACATTGTTTTTCAGTTAGACACAGTGAAGAAATGCATGTTAAGTTATTCAGGGTGGTAAACAGCCTAGTTCATCTAAGCTGACTGATTTTCCCCTGCAGCAGTTCCCTTATAAGAGGTTTTTTGAGTGATTCTTCACCTCCTTTGATGAAAATATTCATTCTGTTTTGAGCCTGTCACTTTTGTGCTAAGCAAGAGGGCATATATGCAGCCACTGTTTGCTTAGGCCAGAACCTCTGGTCAAAAGTCTTATGTGTGGTAACTGTGAAAGCTATTAACAGGATTTCAGCCCCGAGCTGAGTACCTGTGGTCAGTTCCTGTTTATAAAGGGAAGAATGTTACTTTGGTTGAAAAGTGATCCAGGTCCTGCTTTTACTCAGGAAACTTCCCTATTAAACTGTAGTCCTAGGACACTTCAAATCCCCACAACGAAGGAAGGAATTTCAGGAAAATAATCAGCTTTAAAGTTTCTTTGTTCTTCTTTGGCTAAGTTAATCCTGCTGATCAGAACTGAAAGAAGAGCCACATTACTACCCCAACCTACATAGACAGTTTTATTAACAACTGGTTCTTCCTAAGACTGTAGCAGGTTAATGTCTTTCAGACACCACAAACATTCCTTCCCAATCAGTGGTTTCAACAAGTAGTTTGTTGTTAAGTAAGTAAGCTGTGCAAGAATCTTATTTCAAGTCAGATACAGTTATGATCTTCTACCACCAAAACCTTGAAAGGGAAAAAAACAATGAAATTAATTCAGGAAAACATATTCATCCTTCCAGTAGAAGTTCTTCTTTACTAGTGTATAGTACAACCCAAGGGTTGTACAATCCTACCAAATACCAGTACTTGATTATCCTCATCTCTGATTCTGTGTGCTGGTTGTAATAATAGTTTCAGTTCCTCTTCCTCCTCTTCTCTTAAGTATATCACACAGGCTTCAAAATTAATAATAGATATTAAATTAATAAAATT
>JAAGNO010004680.1:0-10985 GCA_033439905.1 Ceryle rudis | reverse complement strand
GTCGCAGCTTTCCCTCGCTAGGCTTCCCGTGACGCGCCGGAGCTGCAGCCCCACGGCGAAGCCTCTCCGGCTCCATCGCCACCTGGCTCCACTCGAGGGCTGCGGGAAGCCAGCCCGTCCCTCTGCCTGGGGACACAGGCACCCGCAGGCAGCTCCTCGCTGTGACTGACCTCTAGGGCACCTGTAAAATACAGGGGGGAATAAAATCCATGTGCCCCAAAAGGAAGGCGATAGATGTGCTCAGGTGTATGTGCCTTGGGAAAAGTGCTCGGGGCAGCCCCACGTGCTCCCCAGAACTCCTCCCATCACCCTCGAGCACCCAATCTCCTCTCCTGCTGTTTTGGGAACCGTAGGACTTACCACCTACAGAATGAATTTTCTGTTTTTGCTTTTTGTCTTCTGCTCTGTGATATTTTTTTAAGGCATGAGCCTGGAGGTTTGAACTCCTTGCAAACTCCCCGTGCTCCTCATCCTGCTGCTTCCCCTGCTCCTGCCTGTGCCCAGCTGTGCTCCTCAACTGTGGATCCCTCTTCTCCAGGCTGGGCATCTCCACCCGGGACCTTTCCCTCGGCTGTGTCAGCTCGTTCCCTCCCTGCCAGAGGCACACAGGCTGCTGCAGGAGCGCCTTTGCACTCAGATGCTCTTTCCTCTCTTTCCCAGGCCTCTGCTTCCTCTCCCTCCATGACAAGCTGCCTTCTCTTTGCCCAGCTGCAAGCCCTGACATCTTCCTTCTCCGAATCCCTCATTATTTCTGCTTCTTGCCTGGGCTCTCTCACCTCAAAGCCTCCTCTCCACTCCCACTCCCTCCAGCAGCCTCAGCTCGTGTGTTCACACCGGCTCTGTGAAGCCAAGTGACATGAGATGATATTTCTGTTTCGCCAGTAATAATGCTTCCCTGCAAACCCTGCTGCAGCAGGACAGGGAGTGAGGGGCTGTGGTGTCCCTTCTCTCCTTCCTGTCCCTCTCCAGGGCTTGCTGTCAAAGCTGGGTTTCCAAACCCTGGAGCTCGTCCCTCCACACAGGGCTCCACAGCAAGATTTGCTCAGCGATGTTGTCCCCGCTCACCCTTGTCACTGCCACGTGTGGCTCTGCTCCACACGGTGGCAGGGAGGAGGAGGTGTGGAGAAAAGTAAATAGGTGGAGCATTCCTTCTCGGGAAGGGGAAAAAAAGCCTCCATCACTGTTCCACTTGACTGCAACCTCCTGCAGGCTGTTTCATCTCATATTATCTAAGCTCCAAGGGGGTGTCCAATTTGAGGAACAATAACTATAAAGTCATTTACAGTCCCCCACTGTGACTCAGCACATGATAGCCTGTGTAAAGCTGCAAACAGCCTTGATGGCCCCTTCTGCCCAGCTGGGCTTGGGCATCGGTGTGATGCTGGTGGGGTGAGCTGGCTCCTCGGTGGCGAGGGGTCGTGCCCTCCGGTGAGGGGGCCTGATGGGGGGCTGGCAGCTCATTTCACTCTGAGGGCAGTGTGAGGACAAGGCTCGGACCCCCCGCATCCCTGCTGCACTCGCAGGAAGGTCATCGGGGCCACCACGCTGCCTCCTGTGGAGCCGATGAGCACTTGCCACCCACGAGCTGCAGACCTGCTCTGCACCAGCATTTTCCGTCCAATTTCCACTGCCGTGCTGCCATCGGTGCAGCTCCACAGAGCCGTGATGAGCCTGTTCAAGCTGCTCCTGCCTGTGGAGCTGCATCAGGGGCAGGAAATTGGACAAAATATGAGGGCTTAGTGTCCTGACTTCAGAAAGGTGCTGGAGGACTTCCCACTCAGTGCTTGGGAGTGGGGTTGGGGGGACCCCAGGGTGGGGTGGGGAGGTCAGTGGGTGCTGCAGTGCCCGTGTGAGCTGGGAGCTGCCTGGGTGTGAGGATATGGCTCCAGTTGCTGAACGGGACCTACTGTCCGGGTGCAAGTATCCCCCAGGAAAGCTCTTCCTCACCAGCTCTGCAGCACTGACTAACTCAGCTTGATGTTTTCAGACTTTTTCTCCTGGTGTGGAGGGTTTTTTAACAACTCTTTGGGGCTGTGACAAAACTCAACTAATGAGGGTTTCTAGTGGGGGGGTTGTCACGATGGCTGCCATCACAGCGAGTGCCCATATCCCCAGGATATGTCCTCAGGGTTGGAGTGCACCTACTAAATCTATTCTCCTGAGATATTCAGCTTGGTTTCCAGGCCACAGTGTCTGTTTAACTGTGTTTTGTGCTGAGGCTGCATGTGAGTGTTGAGGGCAGGCTGGAGACGATGCCCTGTGCCGCCGGGATAGGCAGGGTAGGCAGTGATGTGCCTCAGCTCAGCAGTGGGTGAAGGAGAGAAATCCATTTTCTGCTCTTGCCCTTGGCCGTGGCCCCTTCCAGGAGCAGAGCTGCAGTGGGAATGTCTTTGCTAGAGATCCTGCCTCCTGGAAGTAGGGAGATCAGAGAATGCAATGTAACCTCAGATCTAATCAGCTCTGCTTTGCTTCCTCACCACTTGCTCGCTCTCGTGTTAACATTTCCTACGATACAGACCCACCATCGTGCGGTCGTGTCACGTGGAGCTCGGCCGTGGCCGTGATGTTCCCGGCACAGCTCTGCTACTGCTGGGCTGCTCTTGGTCCCCTGGGTGCCAGTGACTTCTGCCGGGCTCACTCATCCCAGCTGCCCGCTCTGCCAGCACGCTTCAGAGCCGCGCTCCTGAACTACAGGCTTAATCCCCGATAAGAGACTTGATCTCAGTGGGAGAGAGTCAACTGGCAAACACCGCGAGGGATAGAAAGCAGCCCAGCAGGACTGAATGCATTACCTAGAGATTATTTTAAGAGGAGCAAGAGAAGGGGAAGAAGCAAGGGGGTGGGGGGGGGAACCAACCAGAAGTAAAACCCAGGCACTGAGTTTCCCTGTGCATGTGTCACCTTGCAAGGTGCCTGGCACTTCCCAAGCCCTCCTCATGCTGACATTTAAGTTGAAAACCAAATCTGGTGCTTACCTGGGAGATTGTGGAGGAGGGGGTGGAACAGGCTGCAGGCTTTCTTCCAGAAGATGGTCTGAGATGAATATGGCGAGAACAAATAATAATGGATACACTTGTTAAATGGAATCTAGAGAAAAGCCTTCTGCAGAAATACTCTTCCTAGGGCTGGTTAAAGAATAAATTGAGTCAAAATGAGGAACTCTGTGACAATTTACGTGGATGTTCTACATGATTCAATACTGAGGGAGAAGGATGAACTTATTACAGTAATTAACTTATTGCACATCAAAGCAAATGTGCTAAAGAAGCTTTTATTTTTTTGTGAAGTGGGTCTATTCAGCAGAGGAAGAAAATGGAAAAAGTAGGGGGAATAAAGCGTGCCCTCCCTGCTGTTAATACCCTCTAGCTGGCAGGGTCTGCCCGGAAGGCTTTTATGCTGTGGGCTGGCTGCAAACCCCTCTCTGGGTCCGCTGGGACTTCCCCAGAGCCCCTTCCCAGCACCTAAGGGCTTCAATGCTGCGAGAAGCCACTATGGCTGCACAGAAGGTGCTGGGCAGAGCATCCTCATCTGTCCAGAGCAGGCCCAGGTAGCCTGGGTCTAGTTTAAAACAGAGTTTGAGATGGGGAGGAAAAGTAGTCGGGAGGGATTTTGGGAAGAGCAGAAGTTTTAATTGGGTTTTATCTATGAGTTAATCGGGAAGTATTTCAGTGACAATTAGGTCAAAGCCTCTGGCATATCTGTGAAGCAGCCATCCATCATCAGCCCTACCTGGGCTTGCAAAGTCGTATTTATGAGTTTCCAACCAGTGAAAAAGCCCTTCTAAGAAATTAAGGTGAAAAGCTGACTCTTGACCATGGGGGGAAGGCTGTCAGCAGTGATTGATGGCCGGGAGCAGGGAAGAACAGCTGTTTATTGGGTCCGGCAGGGCTGGGAAACCTTTGTCTCTCAGCAGCAGCTGGTCCTGGAATGAGCCGACGCGAGGGTTTGTCCCAAAGGGCTGAAGCAGCAGCGCTGGGGCTGCCCCGGGGCTCCAGGGCCTGAGGTGGACGTGATGCTCCACAGCCAAATGGCAGCAGGAGCATCTACCAGCCACGTGGCTCGTGCTGCAGGCTGAGAGACTGTTGCAGATGCCACGTCCCCTGCCCTGCATGGCATTGCCCGCTGCCTTCAGAGGGGAACGGGAAGGAGGGCTGGCTTGCTGGGCACGGTCGCATGGGGATGAAACGTGGGCAGGCTCCCAAGCACATGCCCAGGAGCTGGTTTCTGGCGGTGCAGAGCCCATCTCTCTGCAGGCTGCTCTAACCCCATTGCCGCAGTGAGAAAACAGCATTTTCCCACAGCCGCTGTGCTCTCCAGCCACTCTAAATGAGTCTTTTTTGCACAGCTCTGCCCAAACATGTTTAAGTCCTTGAAACTTACTTAGGTGCCCAATTGTTCTCCTCGAGAAGGGGGGGATAGAGAAGGAAGCAGTGGGCGGGATGGCTCCCCTCCCTTTGGAGCTGGGGCTTGGGCAAAGCCTGGCATGGACGCGACAAACAATCCCCAGTAGATCGGTGGGGGATGGAGCGACAGCCCTTGGAGAAAAGCTAGTGAAGTATCCTTCAGATACATCATCCCTTTGAGCTAACGCTGCTCTGTCCCAGATGAAATGGTTTTTAGAAGGGGATCAAGCTGTGATGTGTATGAAAATCTGAGGAGTTAAACTATCAGCTCGGAACGTATTTTTCAATGTTAAAAAACCAATGTCAAAACAGTACACATTCTGGAGAGGAAGTTTATTCATTGCAAGGAGGCAGAAGACGTGAAAAGCAGCTACGAGCCTTTTAAATTGTGAGACAAAATATGTCAGTTGGTGTTATCTGGCCTGTCTGGGGATGTTCCCTGACTCTCATTTGCTTGCTCGCTGCCATGTTTTGGATTTTCTCGAATTTTTGGTTCAGTTTGAAATGGGCCTTATTATTTTTAATCGGTTCAGTTCTTGGCACATAAGAGAATTATTTCCCTCTCAGTTTGAGTTTTCAGGCAATTCTTCCATCTGTAGAATTCACTTGGATCAAAAAAAGCGCAGGGCTGCTGACCTGCAGGGCATCTTCCAAGGCATGTTTGCTCATTCCGGCCCCGTCGGAGGCTGCGGGTGAGCAGGAGGTCAGGATTTTCCCCGGGGCAAAAAGTCTGGTGAGATGGTTTTATTGTTGGAGACCCTCAGAAAGCTGTGCAGCCTCTGCAGAGGAGGCACCGCGGTGTTCTGCTTTCCTTCTGCGCTTACGGGGTCCTGCAGTCTGTCCAGTGCCCAACATCCCCCCGTCTGTCCCTGCCAAAGCAGGACCCCATAGCAGGGCCGTGCTCAGCTCCTCCTGTCTGCGCGTGCAGCAAATCCCAAACTGTGTAGCAGGGATGATGGGCAAGGTCCTGTTCCCAGGGGACAATGTAAACAAGTACATTTTTTTTTCTTACCTAATTCTGATTGAAGAAATGCTAATTGGGCATCTTATTAATGCTCTGTTTTCATCCCTTCAGCTCTCCATGGAGCAGCAAAGGGACGGGGCAGCTGCAGCAACCCACCCGAGCATGCGGCCGGTGGCCAGGAGAGATCATGGAGTGGCAATGAGCCTGCTCCCAGCAGGCAGAGCTGGGTGGAAAGGGCTCCTGGAAGGCAGAAAATGAGACGGGGGGGACATCTCGAGCTGGAGCTGAACGGCAGTGGAGACGAGGGAATAACCCCACTGGAATTACAGGTGAGGTGAGGTTGGTTTTGCTTTTGGGCCCTTTTGAGTGGTGCCTGCTGTGCTCAGATGGGAGCATCAGTGACTTGGTTAGCCGAGGTCCTGCTCGCTAAAACAAGCACACTCGGCCGTTTCCCTGCCAGGCTGCAAGAGGCCAGGCAGGCGGGAGCCCTTCTCTTTTAATTAGCTGCAGCAGAAGCGATTCAGCAGTAAATGTATGGAGCTGCTGGGCTCTCTGGGTGCATCCCTCCTCTAGATCAAGTGGTAATTACTCCTAATTAGGAGCAAATAAATATTTGATATGCTTTGGACTACCGCAAGTGACCACTGGAAACCCAGAAGTGCTGGAGAACATCCCCTACCACAAAAAGGAGTTAAGCCCTACCTGAAGCTGACAGGCTCTGTCTGCCATGTTTTCCCCCAACTCCCTCTTGCTCTGCATACCTCCCATTCCCAAATTGTAATGCCCTCGGCCTCCCACCAAGTTTTCAGCTCCCCCTAAGGATGAGGTCATTCATCCGTGGGAGCACGGGGTGCCTCCACTCCCCCATCACGCCTTACGGCGCAGCCCTGGACAGGGAATTTTCCCCCCGGCCCTCTGGCACCTTCTCTGCTTTGGCCAGATGGGAGCAGGAGGAGGTGCCCGCATCCCAGGGACTCTGCAAGTCCTCCTTGTAATGCCCAGAAATACTGTGCACACGCCAGGAACGTGGGCTGCTGCAGGTCTGCGTCCCTGGGATTCCCACCCTGTCGCCAGCCCTGTGTGGAACCTCCTGGTAGGGAGGAGGAATCGCAGCCGCAGCTTTGCCTCTTATTACATTTCTGTTCTGTAATAAACAGCAGTGGGTATTCATTATTATTTAAACACCCCGTGCTTCTGAAGCCTTATTTAGGTGGCGTTTTTCCACAGCATATGTTGGAATTTACAGTAAGTGCAGCCGCTCTACAGTCAACATTTGGTTTCTCTCACCCACGGACTGCAGTGCTAATTAGGGGAGGCTTTCCCTTGTTATCCTGGGGAGGTCAGGCATAGCAATTAGCATTTTGCGGAGTGCCAAGATTAGCAATGGGAGAGCTCAGCCTGCAGGAAGGTGTGGGGAGAGCTCCCAGCATGGGCCAGAGTGGGGCTCGGGAGCTCACCAAAGGCACGGTCTGGGCTGGCTGGGCTCTCCAGAAGGATGACCTGGGCAGAGGATGGAGGGGAAGGAGCCTGGAGTCCTCATCGTGGCCGGAGGGGGCGGTGGAGATCCTGCTGCTGGGCTGTTGTGTGCCGGGCGCAGGGCAGCCGTGCCCGCCACTGCCTTCGCTTTCCCAGCAGCCACAAGTCAGATTCTCTGGGTCACATCCCCTTGGGCATGAGCCTCCGATGACCTTCCAAAGCGCTCCCAGGCAGGCCGGGGCAGTGTAAATGAGGGCACCTCAGCCTGTCCCCGTGTATTTGTGCAGTGCACGATGCAAAGCCTTCCAGGCACAGGTTGGAGAATCAAATTAAACTTTTTTCTCCTCTGAGCTGCCCCCCAGGTGGTGATGCCAGCTCCTGGGCAGGTTGAAGAGCGTCGCAGCCCCTGGCCACCCAGTGTGGCTGCTCCAGCAATTCTGCCTTTATACCCGTGGGCACAGGGCTGCGCAAAAGCAGAGACGGGTGGAGCGGTGAGCAAAGCTGCTTTGCAATTCTGCCCGCCACGCAGAGCCAGCCCTGCTTCCTCGCTTGAGATATTATCTGCAAGCTGCTTTCTGTAACTTTATTTAGATCTTTCTGCATTAATTGCAACGAGAAGGGCTCAAAAGTTCAGAATGGGAGAGGGGGATCTTTGATGTAGGAGGCTGTTGTCTCTGAATAAAGCTTTATATTATTATGTAAAACATAAAGGGCATTAGTTAGAAAACTGTGCTGATTAATTTAAGAACTCTGTCGTCTTGGGCTCTGCCCCCTCCTTTAATGAGCGAGGGGGAGGTAGAATCGCTCGTGAAATGAACCTATTTACTCCCGAGATTGCGGTGGAGGACTTCTCCTCTCAGGGAAGGAAGAGGTGACACCACCGCCTGGTCTGAAGCAGAGCGGGGATGTCCCGAGCAGCAGCACAGGCAGCTCCGTGTGGCTGGAGGGGGACCGGCGCCCGTCACCAGCACCCCCAGGAAGAGCTGTGCTGCCCCCGGGGAGGGGGGGCTGCCTGGCGAGGTGCCGGCCGTGCATGCAGCCCCCCCTGCCTTGCAGGCTGCGGGTGCTCTCCCAGAGCCGGCTCCTCAGCCAGGGCCCCTCTCCCCAGTGCTGCAGCCGGAGGCGTAATGAGAAAAGTGCACCCTTCCCCCTGAAAATCGATAGGGAGACCTGGGGGGTCACCTAATTGGATACCGCTCACCGAGAGGCCGCTACGGTAAGAAAGCCAAGCGCACGGCTGCAGACTGCCCGCGGGATCATCAATCATACCCAAGCCCGGCTCAGCCCTCTCTGTCTCGAAGCTCCATCGATCTGAGGCCGCAGCTCCCCCGGCATGAGAGAGCGGGGGGCCGGAGACGCTGCAGCTGCTGGGCCGTGCTGAGCTGGGCCGTGCTGAGCTGGGCCGAGCTGTCTGTCCTGCTTTGGCCGGTGCTCCAGGCTCCCAGGGGTGGCCTCTGGTTGTTTTCCTTAGCAAGGAAATTGTTTGTTTTCTCAGGGAAGAAATTCACTTGGGTTTGCTGCTTTGTTTGTTTGTTTTGGCGCTGGCTTTGGAAACACTCCAGGGTTGTTGGCCAAATAAAAGCTAATTACTTGGTGGTGTCTGGATTTGCCCAGCCACCGCCCTGTCTGCGCAGCCTGGGGCGGGAGCACCTCCTACCCATCCCCCCCCACGCCCTCCTGGGGCCATAGCTACCTGCTTCCACCTCTCCATTCGCTTTGGTTCTTCATCTCTGAACTCACGCTTTTGTGCTCAGACTGGACCCAAAGGCTCCATTCCACGGGGAAAAAAACCCTGTTCCAAGTATATTCCCATACATATATGCGTTGTTATGGTGTGCGTCCCTTGAAGGAATCTATCTAAAGCAGCCTTTTCTTGTCCTCCTCTAGATGAGCAGGGCTGGGATCTGTTCTTCTCATGCTGGGCTGGACCTTCCCACCAGAGATGGCACCAGCAGAACGGGTAAGCAGCTGCTGGGTGAAATCCTGGTAACACCAGTGAGCCCTGTGCCCACCTCCCTGTGCTGGAGGAGCCTCCTGGTTTGGACACAGCCCCGCTACCTTGTGCGGCCAGGCTCTCCGGCCATCCCCAGCCAGGTCCCGCTTTCATAAATCTGACCCGGAGTGATTTAGAAACTGTTTTGCCGTCCCTGCTGGCCAAAGAGCCTGGAAACGCCTCCCACTAAATCTCCGGCCTGAAGGGAACACTCCAGCTGCAGCATGGGGAGGAGGGGAGGCAAAGGGGCTGCTGCTGCTGCACATTTACTGGTGTGTCCTTGGAAAAACTTGTCTGAGAGCCGGCATACTCCCTCGCGTACACCCAGAAGGATTGCTTGGAGAGGAGCTGGAATAATCGCCACAGACCCAAGATAAAAAAATAATAATCAAAGACTAATCCTAAAAACTCTCCTTTAATCTTTGTGCTTCCAGACGTAGTCTCCCTTTCATCTAGGACTTTGCTGTTCGCTAGTTATTCCACAGCCATAGAAACCAGAGGGCTGGAAGAGGGGAAGAAAAAAGAAAAGATTAGATTAACGAGCAGGTAAGCAGGTTTATTATTGCATCTGATCCTTGCTGCTAATTTCTCTGAGCCAATTTGGGAGGTAGAGCCCACCATTAACTTTGCCACAACCTGTCATATCTGTTTTCTTCCTTACACCACTGATCTGAACAAGGGAAGGGTCCAGTGTGCGCGGCTGCTTTCGGGAGCAGCGCAGCGAGGCTGCAGCCAGAGGGTCTGTGTTTGCGGCTGTGCAGAAAAGCATTGGGAGCGAGAGATGCTGGAGCAGCAGGGGCTGTCTTGCTGGCTGATAAAGCTTTAGCTCAGTAGTTCTGCACTGGAAATGTGTTGCACGGGACTGTTTCCTGTGCTGCGCTGGTGGCTCGCGGGTTTTAGCCTTCCTGACCTAGCACAATGCTTTAAATTGTTTCTCCTGAGTCTCCTGTCATCCTTGTGGGTTCACCCCTGATTCCCAGCCCGTGGAACTGAGCAAGCATTGGGCCCAGCTCAGTGTCCCCACTTATGTCCTTGCTGTCATCTGTATTCTTCTGACCTCTTTCCTCCTGCCTCGCAGTCCCGGCGGGCGCTGCCCATCCTTGCACAGCCACTGCCGGGGAGGAAGATGAACAAATGCTTAGCAAACCATTTACCAGGAGGACACTTCACCACCAGACAGGTGGGTTCATAAATCCTCCAGCCCCTTCCAGACAAGAGAAGATTACTCCCTGCCCTCGATGAGCTTTGCTCAGAATTGAATTATGGCCTCTGCATGAGACCCTGAAGGGAGAGGTCCTGCTCGTGGAGCCACGTGCATCCTCCCAGGCCACACGCTGGCTTCTGCTCTGCTCTGGTGGGTCGGTCATCCCTGTGAGCCACCACAACACCCAGCCCGATGACTCCTTGCCACAGGCACGGGTGGTACCGGGAGTCTCCAATAGAGTCACGTTCTGCTTCTCTCCTGGGCTTGGGACATGCTCCTCTTGCTTGCCGAAAGCTCTGTTCCTAATGATGTTTGTTCCAAAGGTGTTTTCCTGCTTTGTTTCTTTCCCCCGGCCGCCCCCTTCAATCCAATTAGTGCCTTGTTGATAGCTCCTGGGATTCCAGTGAGGGCGTTTGTGTGACCCCTGACTTTGGGGTCCATCTCACACCCCTGTAAGGCTCTGTCTGACACGTTTCTTCATTTCATCTTCACTTGCCGGAGCTGCCTGAACTTGTCAGAAGTGTTGGTGCTGTCTCCAAAGTAGAAAGCTTTTCAATTAAACTTATTTTTTTAGGGCTCATTAAGAGAGAGAGAGAGAGAAAGAGACAGGTTTTTTGTTTTTTTTCCTTCTTTGTGGGTAATTATTATTAATGGCCTTTCTTTTTAGCAGAGGTTTGTTACCCTTGCAGAGAAGGCAAATGCTGGCAGGCTCCTGCGTTGGGGGTGTGTAACTGGAAGTGATGGAGAGTGATGTCTCTACGTTATTTCATTAGCAGCAGAAGAAATCTGAGGGAATAGGCCACACCGCCCCCCCCGCGCGTGATTCCCCCCCCCCACCCCGCGTTTTCAAAAAATTTTATAGGCCCCCTTAGTGATTCAGGAGTCTTTTTTCCTGCTTTATACCCCTCAAGTGCACTTTTTCCTGCCCTGGTTTCTCTAATCCTA
>JAAGNO010004675.1:13963-28053 GCA_033439905.1 Ceryle rudis | reverse complement strand
ATCTTTCCCTTGTATCTCTCAAAGTAGCAAAACAAACATTGATATCTTGAAAACAAATGTTCTTCCGATTTGTTAGAAGTAAAAAAGTATGGCTTTGCTGAGCCTGACTGTCTTAGCTCCTGGCTACAGAGGAGACCTGCACCCTTTTGTGACCAAAAATATCATGCACAATGCAATTCCTTCTGAATACTCACCCTAGACATGGCAGTCTAAGCAAAGCCAAGATCATTTTCCTTCTAATTCTAACAAACCCCAGCATGCACAGGTCAGAAGTATGTTCTGAATGTTTTTCACATGTTTTATGAAAAGTTCCATTATGAGTCTTAATCAACCAAACACCAATCCGCTTAAGGTTTTCAGAAGGAAAGGATGGAGAATACAGCTTTTATTCACATAACTACAGCAAGACTTGACTTGGTAGGCTAACACATCTGGGAATTAAATCCATTGTCTTGCTATTCATTGTTAAACAAGGCCTCAATACCACCAAAATATTTATCTCTAGCAGTAAGTCGCTATCACAATTGCCATTATTGATCTTTAGAGTGAGTAGCTAAATCCATATGTGGGTTTCTGCACTAACTTGATTTTCTACAGTCTCATCCTCCTACCTAAACCCATTAAGCTGTCATCTGTGGTTTTACATCATTATTGCTAGAGGGGCTCAAAGAAACTTTACAGTTTGTGTTTTTAAAATGCATCCAAAACTATACTATTGCATCTTGAAAGCCCCATTTCACTTCATATTTTGTCTTCTGTTATCTTGGCCATGAAGGATAGCAGATGTAATACCTTTTAAGCAACAGGATATCAGGAATACCAGCATTAGAAATATTTAAATTAGATATTTGATATGCAATTATTCACTTCCCATCAAATGTCTTCAAGCTTTGTTGCCCACTTCAGCAAACAGGGTTATTCTAGTCACATTTATAAGGTGTTTTCTTTGATGTGCAAATAAATGAAAAGGTTCAGATAAAAAAAAAAAAAAAATCAACAAAACAATCAATATATTTTGTGTACTTCACATCAGCAAATCAAATAAAGGAAGTGAGGTTATTTTGTACTAAAGGCAGAAAATGTCAAAAGGCATATTTAAAATTAGATGTAATAATTGCAGGAAAATGTGTGTTAATACACTATTATGATAACAACGGGAGACTAGAGATGAAAGGGTAGAAATAAATTTAAAATATCTCTGCTAGTTATAATAGAGCACAGCATACTAAAGCAATATACTTTTTATAGGTACAGGACCACTAGACATACTTTAAATACAGAAATCTGCTGGTTTTCTTGAGACTTTAGGTACTATAATAAATAACTGAGGCAATTTGGTCTAATTTAAAATGTCTATAAAGATAATTATGTCTACTTACAATGTGTAATTAGTAGTGGACTTTACTTTGAGCCACCTAAATTCAGCTAAAAAATAATAATTCTGCTGACCTATAAAAGTAACTTGCATAAAAGTAACACACTTTATTTTATTATACTTTATTACTAAAAAAAAAAGTTCAGCTAGTCAGTTGTGCTATATTTAAGTTACAGAATCTACTTACAGATGTTCTTGGTTCCTGAGAAGGTCACAAAATTGCTATCAAGATGAGGGAAAGGAAGTGCCAAAAACAAAGTGGGTGAACCATAGCTACAGTCACATTAGAATTGTAAGATTCTGCTAGATACTGCTTTTTGGAAAGTTACTCTGCAAGTAGTTTAAATGGGTTTGTGAAACAAATGGTTTAAGAATGTGTCACCACCACAGCTAATGTTTTCCCTTCTATCTTGTTCAGGATGCAAGATTCAGCTCAGCTTGGAGCCTTTATTATTCTAAACAAGAGTCTACAATCTCTACAAAGCCATGTAGCCAAATCCCAAACAGATTTGGGAATCTTGTTCTGGTGGTTCTCCAATCCACTCTCTTGGTAGTGTCAAAATCATGCATCACTTTTTTATTCTTTTGTTGTTGATGTTGTTCTTGGTTTTTGTTTGTTTGGTTTTGTTTTGTTGTTGGGTTTTTTTGTTGGTTTGGTTGGTTGGTTTTGTTGGGGTTTTTAGGCAAATTATAGGGAGCAGCACAATTACACAGAAAGCTGGAAAAGCCACACTTGTAACACACATCATCCAGGGGACGAGGGGTGCCTGTATCTGTAAGAATTTGTTACAAAAGGCTACTCTGTGTAAAGTTTATTAATGTTTTAGAAGTCTTTAGTATTCTGCTTCATTTGTTGTATTAGTCATATTGTTCCCACATGTGTATTTCACTGATTGATGTTTAATTATGCATCATTAATAAATCACTACATTAATGAAACCCCTTTCATCTTGATTTGGCTAGCTATATTAACCAAGCAGTGTTTGCCTGTGACAGGTACCAGCTCAGCAAATGTAGAAGTGATTCCTAGAAACTGGAATTTGTGGAGGTTTTATTTTCTCCTTGTGTTCATTTGTATGCAACTCCAGCTTGAATGTGCAACAGCCACAGGAGACCCACTACTCAAAATTTAGTGTGCTGGCTTTTTTCTATCTGTACAGAATTTCTAAAGGGGAAAAAAGGTTTCCTTTCTGTATTGTTAAATATGAAAAAAAAAAAAATTAAAAAAAAAGACAACAAAGTAGAGCATAATTTTAAGTAAATAAATATAAAATAGGTGAAATAAACTTTTTTTTTTGCAACTGCTCCAAGACAGTATTTACCTGAATTTTCCACCAAGGTGAGACACAGACAAGTAGGTAGGTATCTAGCTGTGTTCTGAATATCAGGTGAATGGTTTCACAGATGAGCTGGTGTAAGTTAGAAATCCTGAGCATAATAAAAGAAAACAGATAAACGTATTTCCATAAGTGTCTCACATAACACTTCCATATAGCTACAGTGATGCACTATACTACAACTGCATATACGCAGGTTTCTCAGACTCCACTGTCTTACTGTCATTAAACAGTTGCTCCTTAGAAAACTGCTGTGGATTTTCATCCTCACTGAGGAACTGATGAAATAACTTGTATAAGATTAAATTGCTATTGATACATTTCGATTTATATTTCTGGGAAGTTTCAAATCAGCTCGTATCTTATATTGTGGTTCTGTACAGTTTCTATGTAGAATGTGTATTTGTGACTTTTAGAAGCAGAGCAGTGAAACTGAAATGTCAATTTTCTAGCAAACATAAGGTTTCTGTCTGAATTCCTTCAGGCATAGAAGCAACTTGTTAAAGGACTTAAAAATCAGCATCTGTCTGACAAAGCTGCATGGAAAAAACAAAGATAAAACATCTTAAGTAATGCTCAAGATAAATGTTTCTTCATGGAATTACTGATCTGAATTTCTTGTGTTCACCCTTAAGTGGTAGTTACTGAAAACTTTTATGGAAGACAGAAAAATCAGGAAAAGAAAGCTACAGTTTTTAACTGAAAAAAATGCATTTAAGGTTTTGTTAATATAAACCCAAGGCTGCTTCCCCAAATAATGTATGTTAAAAGCTGCTCATGAAAATCAGTAAAAATATGACAAAGATCATACACCGTCAACTGATGTTAATGACATCTTTTCAGCCCTTATGGTGAAATTGTATCAGTAATACAATGATTGCAAGATTTCCCATACATACACCGAGAAAGACAGAGTAAAAGGTTTGTAGCCCTCCCATAAGGAAAAGGAATTATTATATCTAATGAATAAATTATATATGCAATAACAGCATTCACACAACAACTCTGAGGGAATTCATGCAGCATTTGCAAGACTACGGGCTGAAGTGTGTAAACTACTGCTGTGACAGGGGACTACTAGGCTTGCCAGGGTAACCTGCCTACCAAAAATGATTTTTAGGGAATTCCAGAAACTGCTGACAGGTAAGCCTGATTTCCATCTCTGGTAAGATGGAGAGTGTAGAGTAAAGCATACAGTCACAGAACCTACATATAAAAAGTCTGATTGGAAATGGACAATCTTATCTTTTTTTGTGAAGGGAAGTCCTTGGCCCAGCAGCCTGACAGAGCTCTGGAAGAGAGTCAACAACCACATGGATATCCAGCAAATGTAACAAATCTGAAGAAGCCTTTAACAAAGTTTCACAACACAATTTGCTACAGAAACTGAGCTGCCATATTATTTTGAATCCTTCCATAAATGGAAAAGCTGATTAAGGGAGAAGAAGCAAAGGAAAAGCTTAATGCTCTCTTTTTAGGGCAGAGGAAAGTCAGTCCTGGAGCCCCCTGGGCATCAGTGCTGTGATTGACTTATTTTATTCACCACTCATGATAGAAAA
This sequence comes from Ceryle rudis, assembly GCA_033439905.1. Lineage (NCBI taxonomy): Eukaryota > Metazoa > Chordata > Aves > Coraciiformes > Cerylidae > Ceryle > Ceryle rudis. The sequence continues at coordinate 23,782 of JAAGNO010004675.1, read as the reverse complement.
GGAAGTGCACTGTCAGATCTCCAAATCTACTGACAATACTAAGCTTTTCCAGGTAGACGGATGCCGTAACAATGGTGAATACCTCACTAGCTGTGTGTGTGAGCATAAGATGCCAGCTGAGCTTCAGGGTAAGCTGGTGAAAGGTTGTAAACAAAAGGAAAAAAAATTATCTGAAGCATGCCTATGTGATGCTGAATTCTGAACCAGCAGACAACTCCAGATCCTGGAGTTGCTACTAATATTTCTCTGAAATCTTTCAATCATGGTATAGTGGCAGGCAAAAAAAAAAAAAAGCCAATAACACTTTGAGCATCACCAGAACAGATACAGGGAAACCAAAACAGAATCCCACATTGCAGGCCACTCTGATCTCCATGCTAAAATGCAGCTTAAGCAGCTGTCTCATGAGGAAAACATAGAAAGGTCTGGAATCTTTCATTTTGAAGACCAAAAAGCTGAAGGGGGTATGATCATGTTTCAAAAAACATGAAGATGCTGTATAGTGTAAAGGCACAGCTGTTACAACCCAGTCCTACCCAATGGAAGTAGGGGTCACTTAATAGCAGATTTAAGAAGCATTATGCATCAGGCTGTGAACTCTGAGACTTACTTCTGTCAGGTTATGAAGGCAGGTTCTAATGGCACGTTCAGAATGTGGGCAAATTCAAGGACCACAGATTCATAAATAGATAATAAATAGGACCAAGCAGGGAAGTAGCCTCTGATGCCCACAACATCATCCTGGACATTAAGCAGATTGAGGTACTAGAAAGCAGTCAGTAGGATCTCAAGATAAATAGTTTCTCCTTTTGTCACTCATCAAGGGAAAATGGGCTAGCCAGACCTCAAGTCTTACTCATTAGGCCATAACTTAGGTTTTCATTTATATGGAGCAGAAGTCAAATCACTGCAGTAAAAAGGGATTCCTATCCCTTTTTACCTTAGTTATGCACAGCTGTACCTATTTAGCTTAGAAGTGAAATGACATGCTTCAATTCCAGCATGTAATCATGTAATTAGCTTGCACGATATGCAAGCCAAGCTCAATTCTTAATGCATGTTCATGTTTACAGTACTCGGAAGTTTTAGCAATAAGTTTATAGATTATCAAATAAATTTTGAAATCCACTGCATATTTATAGACCTCGCATCCTTGACAACTTTTTTTCCAGAAATGCTGGCTCTGCTATTGTTAGACAGGGAACACTGACTTAAGTAATCAAACCTGGCATCAAACAGTAACTATTCAAAAACGAAAAAAGCATTTAAATTATTTAAATGCCTAGACAGAAAACCAAGTAGCTTTATTGCTGAAAATGCCTACTCAGAAGTCTGGGACAAAAAAAAAAAAGCACCAAAATATTTATAAGAGTCATACATGTTGGAACCAAGTGTGGACAAACAAAACAAGAAAAAAACCAAACCATCAACTTCATAACAGAAAAAGGCTAATCCATAGAATCGGATAAAGATCAGTTTGTTCAAATAGTTCACAAGCATGTGTCAAGGTAAGAAGAAAATTTGAACACATGCTCCTTTCAGCAGATGTCCTGGTAAACACATCACACTTACCTACAGACAGATGACAATTGTTGGGTTTCTTTTTTGTTGTTTTGTTGTTTGGTTTTTTTGAGGACCATTTTTGGTAAGTTAGTTTTAGGGTTGTTTTTTTTTTTGGTTGGTGGGTTTTTTAGTTGCTTAAATACTTTTATAAATTTCATCTTTCTCATATTATACTACAGAACTTTAATAAACATTTATCTGCTTGATGTTCTCAGGCTTTTCATACTTCTTTAAGACCTAGTACTCTTCCCCTGAAACCCAAGCTGCTGTAAGACCTCAATCAACTTCATGGGGTTACAGAATCACAGAACATTAGGGGTTGGAAGGGACCTCGAAAGATCATCTAGTTCAACCCCCCTGCTAGAGCAGGATCATCTAGGTCAAGTCACACAGGAACATGTCCAGGCAGGTAAAGGCAGGTGCAGTGGGTTCCTCCACTAGATAACATACCTAACAGCAACATTTGTCCCATATGAATGAAAACAGCAAAAGTTGAATGTAGCCTTAAAAGCTAGTCTATATACCAAGGAGACAAAAAATAATCAGGCAGTTGGTATTAGCAGAAGTAACCATTACTGACCACCATGACCATTTATTTACACTATGCTTAAAATACCTTTCAATGAAGTAAATTTCCAAACCCTCTCCTTGTATTTTAAATGACCACAGACATCCTAAGTGACAATGATATCAGTAAAGATTCCTTAGACTGAAATCACTCATTTAACTATATTCTAAATACTGATTCATATCAAGATTAATGTTTCTCTTTCATGTCATTCACCTACAGCCTTCCTCTCCTTTTGTACAGTGACATTTTCTTTCTGAACTACAATGGCTAATCAGCATTTCTCTGAGATTTTCAAGTCCTCAGAAGCCCTTCCTTTTTCCACTGATTGGAAAATGTATCAACACTAACAAAACAAACTGTTTGTTTCCTTTCATTATAAGGAATGTAAAACCAGTACACAACTGAATGACTGTTCACCGTTAAACGAATGCTTGTGTCAGCAATGAAGACTAATACTCATTCACGGCCTATGAATAATCAACTCTCAAAAACACATGAGGAAGAGGTGAAAACAGAGCACAGTTTCTTTAGGATGCATGCAACACACATTACATAAATAAAAACAATATTGAATGAAAACCCATGGATCAATTATGTCATCTACCTCCTTTAATTTCATCTCTTGTTTTTCTTTATGGACCTAAGTTCTTCAGAAAAGATTAGATGTGTAAAGCACAAGAAAAGAACCAAGATAATCATCTATCTAGGTGCTTTTGAAAATTCCTGCATATCGAGCTGTGCAACAAGATGTCATTAAGCCAAATGAACATCCTTAACTCTCAGTCTTGGAGAGGACTATTGCACAGTTGCAGAGAAACATCTGCCACAATAGTGGCAAATCTCCAAATTTCTTGAGGAAAAAAGTATCTTTAAAAACACATCACAAGCATGATGAAAAAATTTATAAAGCTGATTTGAAAAAAGAGGATATCAGTCTGTAATGACAGATATGTATAAATGTGTAAAAAAAGCAATTCTCAATGGGATGAAAGACTTGATAACATTACAGTTTTATGTGATATGTTTCTACTGTTTCCAGAAGAGTATTTTATTGTTATTGAAAAGGCAAATATGCCACCATACATGCAGCTAGAATATAAAGAACAGGAGAATTTAGCTTTCCTTATTTTATGTGTGCCCATCCTCATCTCCCACAATGCATTCTGACAACTCTTATTACTGCAAAAAAAGGATATGGAACCTGGCAACTGGCAATCCAACCGGTGCAGAAAATTTATCACACTTTGAACTGTATCTCCGTATGACAAAACTGTAAAATTTCATGATTCAAGTTTTCTTAAACTTTCATGTCTTTATAATTTTCATCCATAATTAAAGATTATGTAAGGGAATAGAATTTAAGCACCAGACTGAAAGTTTTGACATAGAAATTGCATTGATATCTTAAGACACAATTTTCAAAGAATTATTTCTATTTTACACCTGTCACATTCTGTCCTAGGTTGAAGAAAACTAGCACACAAATAATCAGATTTATACTTTCAAAACCATTTTAGGATAATGAAAGAAATTATGACCTAATAATGCACTAATAAGCACAAGCTTATGAAAGTGCTATTTATGTAATGAGAAACCCTTTTGGACTTGAGCCATTACAGATTAACAAACTGTGTCTGCATCCTTTGAAATGGAAACAAGTAAAAATTTGTAAATACTCAAGCAGGACAAAAATGAAGATTTGTATATAACAGGAAAGAAGTACAGGTCTACAACATGATTAACCCTTACTCTTTTAAGGAAAAACAAACATCTAAATCGCTCAAGGAATCTATTTCACCAGCCAAGAGACCAAGATTATCACCATCTGACTGTTGATTAATCACACACATTTTCTAAAAAAGCTTTAGCAAATTCTGATGAACATAAACAACAATAAGCAACTCACCACCATTTCACTCCATTAACATACTCTATATTCCAAAGTTACTGTGTGCATCTATGTACAGATTTAAATAGGTTAGGTGAAAGACACGTATATGATTAAGATACATGTAAAATAGGCTTCAGCACATCCTTTCATAGATAGAACCTTGGAGATTATCTTATTTGTGGTCCTGTTATGTCAGCATTGATGTATATTGAAAGGAAATTTCTACTTTAGAAAATACAAGCACTCCCATGCCTAAATAAATAAAACCAAACACACTACTACAGCATATGAGAGAAGCCAGGCAACCTCTGCAAAAGATTAAATACAACACTTGGAAGTCTCACTGACTTAAATATTGGGGACCCCAGCATGACACGGTGCAGTTTCTGTTGATCTTGTTTTTAATCACAATTCAAAGAAGTGGTCACCATTTATAGTTTAACTAGAAATCTGTTATTATAAAGAGATGATTTAGTAGTAACTATTCAAACTAAAGTCAGACTCATTTCTAAGTTTCCACCTTCTACTTTTAGTCACATATCTAGCATTCTTTCCCATGGAAAAGATTTTTATTCTACTCCACATCATTTCACCAGGAAAAAAAAAAAAAAATCTGTTTGTTTTGCAATTTTCTCTCTCTCTATGCCTTTAAGTTCAGCATCACTCTATAGCTAGTTTCATGCAATAGGATACCAGGGCCATTTTATACATCTACACATGTAGGTTTACATTTACACATGTAAAACATATCTGATCTGTTACATGATGTCATCGTTAAGAGTAGAATGTACGTGTCTGTCTCGTCACACTCAGTGGACAACGAGGGAGGTGAATTTTTTGTGATCCCCCGAAGGCGGCTGTCCCTGCACAGCAGGGCCGCCGGGGCGACAGAGTCACAACAATGACTCCGAGGAACAGTAACAGAACAATTTGTTAGTTCTCCCTAATGGAACAGTACGGATAAAAGTGTTAATTTTTGTAGGCGATTATTTTACGGCGCAACTAAATTTTGAGGAAGAAAGAGTTATTAGAAAAGAGGAGAAGATAGAAGGAGTGAGAGAGTAAGAGACAGAGAAAGATAAAAGGTTCTCACCACCTGTGGATCCAGCAACGTCTCACTGGATCAGTCCAAGTCTTCAGTTCTTCGGTGGTGGGTACACACCGATCAATATTTTTCTGTCCCTTTATACCCTTGAGATATCTGGGTGGCATTCCCAATTTCCACGGGAAGTGGTGTTGATTTGAATGAGCTCCATAAGCTAGAAGTAGTGTGGTGCTGCCATCCACCTCCCCCATGGTGCAGTCAGCAGGAGCATTTAACTAAAGAAAAGAGAGTCCCACCTATGCGGAACTTATCTCTTCCTTTTGTTAACGCATATCTGAAAGGAGCCAAAGGGGGTCACAGAGACATTGGGATCAATCAACACCTCTTCCTTCCAGACAGGTCTTTCCAGACCTTACCACCTCACAAGGTTTGAGGCACCCGATAGCCGGGCTCTTATAGTGTCATGTTACAGAAGCAAGCAAATATGATCCTGCTCTGGCAGGGGGATTGGACTCCAGATCTCCAAGGTCCCTTCCAACCCCTGACACCCTGTGTGTGAAATACAAGGATTACATCTTGCAGATTGCCAGATGATGAAGGAACTTTTTCCTTCTGGGCCAGCTTCAGGTAAAAGCTTTATTTTTCACTATTTCTAAATAACCTATAAGCAAGCTGAAAAAAAACCTGTCTCAATGCATTTGATTGCTATTGATGAATGAGAATCTAGAGCCAACTACCATGTTACAGAAGTTGTTGACAATCTCAAACTCCTATCAAGTACTGGTATAATCAAAACATAAGTAAGCCTTTAACAACACTGGAATTAAGAGTTTTTTCTCTGTAAATCTATTATGGAGGTCCAGTTTACCCCTACCTTAACATACAGTGCCTTGACACACACATCAGAGTTGGAATTCAGAGTAATTTCCTGCAGTCTGCTCTAAGAGTGAGCCTAAAGTACAAGGAAATGTTACAAAGCAGTTCTTTATACAGATATTCTGAATATGCCAATCTTATTGCATATATAAAAGAAATGTCAGTATTAGATGCTACATGTTCTTCAAAAGAGTTAAAAAGAAAAAAATCTCTCTTCTTTTGATGAAAACAGAAATTCTAATTGAAAATGAACTACCATGTCACTAGCATGACACTAAACCTAACATTAAGTCCCTTTTAACGATTTTTTTGCTGTCAAGCTTATTGTCTACTAATTTCTGTGTAGAAGTAGTGTTAAGTGAGCTTTTGATCACTGCTTTGTTTTCTTCTAGAACAATATATCATTAACTCAAACTATACAAAAACTTAGGAACAGTAACTAAGGAAATACAAAGAAACCAGTTTAGGAACAGCATAGATTGTTAAAAACAAAAGACAAATGCCATTTTGAATTCTCCCTGAAAACGTACTTCATGATGAAGTCTGTCACACTAAAGGTGGTGGGTTTTGGTGAGTTTTTTGATAGCACAGTAGTGCTGACACAATCTGACAAATACAGACTACTACTAAGGCCAGTAATTATTAGCAGTCAGGTTTTTAGATTAAAGGTAGGTCAGACTGACCTGGGACAACATGCTAGGAGTTTTTTGAGAAAGTTGTATATCAACAGTGAAAAATTGTATATTAACATGAATGAATACATGCTATAATTCAGCCATATTAGTGTATATAAGGCAGCAGAACAAACCTTGATGGAAAAAGGCTGAATCATATTTAAAATACAATGAAATTAAAGAAACTTTATGAAAGTTTGAGCCTATTGCCAATTTTTCTAGAAAATGTCACTGAATAGAAGACTAAGCATGACTTGCAGAGCGACACATAGGCTCACATACTGCATATGGACTAATCTCTAAAATGTTTCTATCAGTTACATGGAAAACTTAATGAACAGTTTCAAGGCAGTTTAGTCTGAAAAGTGTCAGGTGAAAACAGAAGAGAATTCTACCGACAGCTTATGAAAATTACATGCATGCACCTTGTAGCATTACAGATAACATTAGTGTTTACAATCCCATACATGTTCTTTATATATGTATTTATTTACTTGTTACTGATGTACTGTACAGTAAAAGAACGCATTAATCAAAGCATTATCCATCATTTGACATCAAAGTACTAATTAACAGTCATTCGGAGGACAGCAGAAAGCAGACAGGATTGTATTTACATTGTATTTTATTTTGCATTTTTTTAATTAAAAAGGAAAACCATAAAAGAATCTTTCTGCTGTCTGAAGATTTCAAATATCTCCACGTATATTAACAAAAAAATTATACAATATATCATTCCATTCCAATTTTAGTTCTTTTTACTTGGAAAGTAAACATCTATTCCTCAACATGCAAATCCTGTATGGAGAAAGATAACAGACATTTTTGGAGTTTTTAGAACTGGTTAAACTACATGCTTAGCAGCCATCTTGCAGTTTGTCATAGTCTGAGACTACAGCTCATACATATACTTTGAGAGTTGCCCTTCACAGCAGATAGACAGATCCATAACATCACCTCTACCAGAACCCACTGATATGGGGAATGCCTAGACTCTCAAAAATAAAGTTTCTTAGGAAGAAATATAAGTATCTTATTTGCAATGAAACATAACCGGCACCTCTTTTCAGGAGCATATGCTTGCATTTGCATGGTCATTTCTTTCCTCCAATTCACAAAACCTCATCATAAATACAGGTTCTTTTTAGCATTGCATACCAAAGTAGTTCCTTATGCCACCAAAAAATAAATTACCATTTTCCCACTTTTTTTCTAATCCAAATAAAGGTATTGAAACAATTCCAGTAAAGTTTTGAACCATTCTCTTGACATACTTCCACTGGTCTGAACCTTAAGAAAGTGTTCTGCTGTAGCACCCTCCATCTGCATAAATGTGGTGTACATCCACATTAATGATTTATTATGACAACTGCGGTTACATAAGACTGCTCTATTCATTAAATTAAATATGTGATACTTTTAATACCATTTTAAGGAAAAGAATGCCTTAAGGATTTTCCCAGGTTTTAATATTCAATCCATAACTACAAGGTGAAGCCTGTAGACCCTATTTTAAGTGAAAATAGCCTTAGAAATTATGAAAACAAAACATAAGGAATTATTATTCTTTCTGCATTGATTATTTAGGTCAGAATATATATGAAGAATAAGTTCAATATATATATAAAGCACATGGCACTGCCATGACCAGTTTTTATACTCCTAAACTTTTATAAATCATTAAGTGCCACTTTGTTTTCTGGAATAGATTTTGTAAACATTCTAATCCTTGCCAAAACAGACTTAGGACATTTATTTTTCAGGACATGCACTAAGGTGTCTGTATTTGGTGTTCAGTTGTAAGGTAAAAGCCAGAAAATAGACACTTAAGACACATCCATCCCCAGTAATCTCTTGTAAATAGTTAACTATTTTAGCTTACTTTTGGAGAAAGGTTAAGATGTTTGCAACTATGAGATTCTTGTGCTTTTCTGGGGGTGGAGATCTGCTGAGTTGGCATGACAAACAGCTGAAGGAGGGAGTCATCTGAAGATGAGATGGTCCTGTTTTGGCTCATCCAATAAACAAAAAAAGCTCTTACATATATCTTGAAACCCATAGTGTCCAAGCAAAGACTTTTGCCTAGTTAGTGGCAAATTTAATATGAAAGTGTACACCCCAAAGTATGGTAACAAGCCTAATGGAGCACATGCTAAACATACATGACTATATTACTCAACTCTTCACCCAAATCATGCTAAATTTCACCTAGAAGGCAGGGATAGATGGAATTAGGATATAAAAATCACAAAGATAATATATCTCAGTGCAGGAAGAAGACTGAAAGTCTAGCAGAGACAGTTGTCAAGCTGCACTCTTCCTCCACCCAAGACAGAGACCTACTAACCACACCCCTTCTAATACACCCCAGGAAACCATTTGCCTTCTTGGCCCCAAGGGCACGCTGCTGACTTATGGTCATCCTGCTATCCATAAGGACTCCCAGGTCCCTTTTCTATATGTTGCTTTCCAACAGGTCAGTCCCCAACCTATACTGATACCTGGGGTTGTTCTTTCCCAGATGCAAGACTCCACACTTGCCCTTGATATATTTCATTAAATTTCTCCCTGCCCAACTCTCCAGCCTGTCTAGGTCTCTCTTGAATGGCAGCACCTACCTCTTTGAACTTTTAAACTGTCCCAGCGTAAGTCCTTAACCAGGCTCTGAAGCAGGCGACCAGTCTCACTGCAAGCCCTTAGCTAGGCTCTGAGGTAGAGCTCTCAAACTCACACTTTTTGACTTTGCAAAACCGTTCAGTGCAAGGCCTTGGGGCTCTGGCAGACAAATGTCACACTTGCACCCTTAACATGACGGACATCAATAAAAAAAAAAAAAAGCCTGTCATAAGATCTGCTGCATGTTTTATGTCTTTTTAGTCAGACAGAAGTGGCCCCTGCCCCTACTATGAAATGAACAAGTTCAAACTAAGCATGCATTTTCCATGCATCTTATTTTCCAAATATGCCCACCCCTCTTATTTAAATGGAAGCTAACACGGAAAAAAAATGCTTTGTGTCTGTCACTTGCTTTGACTGACCATATTATTATATCATGTTTTCACTGTACACTAATCATTGATTAGACAGCTTACTATCTTCCACAGACCTAGGGCCACAGAATATTTAAAAACAGGAAGGTGTCTCTGGAGATCACCTAGTCCCATCCTCTGCTCAAAGAACAAGCACACAAGGCAGGGTG
>JAAGNO010004671.1:0-10376 GCA_033439905.1 Ceryle rudis | reverse complement strand
GACTTCAGACAGTGCAGTGAGTTAGAAGAACTGAGCTGAAAAGTAAAATCTCTGAACAGAATTAGTTCTGTTCTCACCCAAACCAGGACAAAAGGATAAGGAAATGCAGCCAGCTATGAACTCACTCTATGTAATGGAAGCAGTGACCCAGTCACACTTCATATTGAACATTAATTGAATCCCTCAGAATATGAATCATCAGAAGAGAATCAGGTGCCTTTAAAGAATATTAATCCTGGGTATTGTTTAAACAATATTCTATTTTCTGCTAATTTTTACAACTTTCTATATTTCTCTTTTTGTTTGTAAAGTCTTCTTCCAGTTATTTTCAATGTATTCAAAAGCCAGAGAGACTTGTTACATGAACTTAACAAACTTTTCCACAAAAACTTTTTTCTTCATCCACCTTTTTTTTTCATCATAACCCCTCTTGTTGGTTTTCCTCATCTATCTCAGACAGTACTAAGTGTGTCTCTGGAGATTGTATTTTCATATAAATTAACTTATTAATAGTATTTGCTTATTTAAAATGAGGAATAAAAAAAAATGGAAATGCTGGTCATCCTATTATCTAAGAGATTTTTGTGTCTGAAATTTTAACCTGTTTGGCACATCTTGACCAAAATCATTAAAGACTGTGTTCCTTATATGTTTTAAATTGTGGTCAGTTAAAGCTGTAACTGTAAGCTGAAGCAAGTTGCACTCATGCAAGCTGTTAACTAGTCTGGCACTGCATTGAGACTTAGTGTTTTTCACTGGTACAGTTCTGTCATTGTACTTGGACGTCCTAAGTAACCACATTAGAGCTCTAGAAATAACCAGACTCACTCTATGATCATTGTATGAAACATTTGAATGACAGCTGTAATTTTGGCTTATACCTTTTGGTCACAACATTGAGTTTTAAGTTCTTGTCAGTATTCATTGCTGAATCCTAAACTTATGTCTCTAAATGATCATTTAGAATTGCATTGGTAATAATGTCTTAGATTTGATCCTGTTGTCCTGGTTTGAGTGAGAACAGAACTAATTCGATTCAGAGATTTTACTTTTCATCTCAGTTCTCAGCTCCTGAACACAGCTCCCGTCTGCTGCGGGGCCCAATCTGGGACTCCCCCGGTGCCTGCTCCACAGCATCAGTGGTGACGGTGATGTAATTACCATCAGGGGGGTTGGGTTCGATGCTAGTTTTGTATATATTTGTACATATTCTATTTTTATTATTCTTCTTCTCATTCAAGCTGTTCTAGTTTCCTTTTCTAATTGCTAAGTCTCTCTCCCTTATTCCCTTTCTCTTCCCCTTTGGGGAGGGAGGGGGGTTAACAGAGAGCGTCTGTTAGGTCTAAGGGGCCACCCTGACCCTTAACCATGACAGCTGTTCACCAAGGAAATTAACTAACCTGCAGAAAGTTGTTTGAAAATCAAAACCCTCTGTGTAAAGGTGGTAATCCTGACAATTTTTGTGGTTTTTATTCAACTCCATCAAAGATCAGAGTGGAACGCTTTCTACATTTCTAGGTTGAGCATTTTGTTGCATTTTGCTCAAATGCTTGTAATACTAATTTTAGGATTTCTGTTTAATACAATCTGATGAAAATTCATCCATTATTCTTCATGTAATGCAAGGGGCACTTGAGCGCATGCTGATGGTACTGGGGTATTTTGGATATCAAAGATGAAGAACAACTATAAATTCTGCAGAAAGACCTCAGAACATAGCATGAGTGGATGGTAAGAGAGGAGATGACACTCCACGTATGTAAGTGTAATGGGATGCATACAAAAGGAAACCACCCTAACTTTGCATGAGCAGTGATGGATTCTGAACTTGCTGTTGTTGTTCAGGAAGAAGATATTGGAGTTGCAATAGCTACTTTTGTGGGGGGAAAAAAAAAAATCATCTCAGCTCTCAGTGGTGTTCAAAAATAGAACAGAATGTTAGGAATTAGTAGAAAAGGATAGAGAACAACTGGGAAAACCTCCTATTAATTCTGTATGAGGTTTAATACTAAATAAATCCATAGTATGCCTAAGCCTAAAATGCTGTTTGCAGTTCTGATTCCTCCTGTCTCAAAATTGAATACAGTAGAAATGGTAAGGATACAAAAAAAGTGGTGTCAAGGTGACCAGCCCTATGAAATCTCTTCTCCATGTAAACTACATGAATTAAACAAGGCCCCTCCACTGGAAAGATACTGAAGAGACAGAAAATTGAGATGTAAAGGGTTGTACAAGGTCTGGAGAAGGCAAATAGGGAATGACTAGTCACTATGTCTTATGATACAGTGCCAAGGGAAAACAGGTGGGAAGGTGTTCAAAACAAAAGGGAGTGTGCCTTTTCAAAACATACTCAGCTGTGCCATTCCTCACTCTAGGATGCTGTGGATGCATGAAGTCAGTGATAGAATAAATTGTGGAAACATGGGTCTATGAAGGATTGGGTAAATGTACTGACATCCTGCATTACTGGATGTCTGTAAATCATAAATCACTGATGGACAGCTGTATATTTGCCTTGCTAAAGACTTTCCTTAAGTATTTAATATGGGTAACCATGAGAGACAGGATACTCAGGACAGATGGACCATTGCCCTAATTCCTGCTCTTACACTAAAGAATATGGGTGCACCGAGTAGAGGGGCTATCTGAATATTGTTTGGGAAAGGATGGTTGGATTTAAGGAATAGTACTGAGAAAGCATGTTATTATTTTGTTGATCTGATGTAGGGTGACTTTTTTTTGCCTTTTCCTTAGCCTTCACTTTTTTTGTACCTTACTGCTTTTCCTGATCTGCTTACTTATCTATAATTACTTTTTCCTTCATACCAAACAATCCTCTAGCCCAGAATACAAAAATAGAAGCAAGCACCCACACTAATGAATATATTCTGTGAAGCATTTCCAGTTTTCCTTCTTTATTCTTGGCTTTCTACTGTGGAGCTGAAATGAGCTTAGCCTAGAGCATGTGGTCTTCCAGCTATCAGGATGGGATCAGGAGATGCCATAGGGGGGGAGTATTTGTAGGGAGTTATGATTCCTGTTTAATGTTGTCCTCTGTTATTATTATTTGCAGAAGAACTTGCAGTCCATGGTATGCATGTTCACCCAGTGTTTAGGGACCAGCTTAAAAAGTGGTTCCAGTGGTGCTGTTTGTGTTCCTGGTCCAGCATCTTAGTCACTGACACCCTGGTGGGATCCCGGGGAGTCAGCCTTATTTGCACTGGATCTGTTATGCTTCCACTATGCATTGTGTTAGTCTAGCAATAGCAAATGTTTGGAGAGGTAAAAATTTTTCTGGTTTGATCTTCTTGTTTTTTTCTAAGATAGATCTTTTCTAGTAAAGTCACCTGGAATTGAACTAACACAAACGTGTGAGGCATTGATGTATTTTGAGAAGTGCTATACTGCTTTCTCTGAAGTGGGTGGAATTAAAGTTGTCCTATAGCAACCTCTGTCAAAAATCTTATACTTAATTCTTACACTCTCATTATTCTTTTTAGAAAGAGTTTTAAGTGATATATGCATACATAAAACAACATTTCCCCCTTCTCATAATGATCAAAAAGACTTCAGTAAAAGACAGGTAATATTTTTGAAATGAGACATGAGATGTTAATTTGGCCTTGACTCCTCTGCCTTGTCATTGGAATAGTAATTCATTGACAAGTTAAAACAACCCCTTTTAGCTCCAGATGACCCAAACTAGTTTGAGTCCACAAGTCATCAGTCTTTCTTCATCTACACTTCCTTCTTTGGGACTATTGCTGTTGATTTTATAACAAGCAGGTTCTGGTATCATCAAATCTAACTACGCATGCTGAGTTCTTGCTGTGACATACATTTCATTTTCAAAAGGCTTTAGTCATATGTTTTAATTTATAATCTTATCAGAAAAAAAACAAAACAAAACAAAACCCACAACAATAGATAGGACTTCTTAATTCCTTCAGCACTTTAATTTCAGTTACAGGTGTCAAGGTTTAGGGCTGGGCCAGCCATTAGACAAATGACAGATGCTCACTATTAACACCTTTCCCTTCCCAAAGGGGAAGAGAAAGGGAATAAGGAAGAGAGACTTGGCAATTAGAAAAGAAAATTAAAACAGCTTCAATTAAAATAATAACAATAAAATGAAATGCAGACAAATATATACAAAAATCAGTATCAAAGCCAACCCCCCTGATGGAAATTACTGAATATGATGTGTATGGGATGGAGTCCTTTGCTAGTCAGTTTAGGGTCACCTGTCATGTTCACTCCTCCCTGACAGTGTGACCTTTTGCTTTCTGCAGCCCTCGAGATTTAGCAGTCACCTTGGTCTCCACAGAGGTAAGTATAAGCCAGGGCCTTTCTGCAGACTAATTCTTGGTTATAACTCTAAACATCAAGCATTATCAGTGCTAGAAGCAGACACTGTCAGCCAAAATCTGCCATTGACTTCAGAAAGTGCAGTTACTGAGAAGAGATTTTGATGAAAAATAGAATCACAGAACAGAATTCATTCTGTTCTAACTCAAACCAGGACACAGGGAAAGAGTTGTAACAAAAAAAGAGAAAATAAATACCAAGAAAAGATATATGTTTTTCAGGTAATAACTTTCCAAGAAACCAAATGTATCCTTATGGATATTTTAATTATATATAGTAGGACACTCCATTCCTACATCCTGGCAGTGTTATGGGATTCTCAGATCTCTATTATATGGTCATAATATCTGAACACCTATGGTTTTTTCCCCATCAGATCTGAAGAGTTTATCTGTAACATCCTCTACAGAAAATCGCACTGTGTATCTTTCTATCAAACAGAAGGACTGTTATCAGTTTTTTTTTGATATAACAATATTGCTCATTGGTAGATCCAAGGCAAACCCGAGTCCTGTTGTGCTAACCACTGAGTAAATGCACTGAGATATAAACACTTCTGTGGTTTCCTAAGGTATATTTATGGACAACAATGCAGTGTCAGAAGTAACCAGTATTGTTTTCTTAAACAGATCAAAAAACTGTACTCTACATATTAGTTATACATGTTGTATAACTGCCATATAGCCTGTCCAACATTGGATATATGTTAGTTACCTGTATTTTTGAATGAGTGATCTGAATTTGAGAACTGAAAGGAAAGCTATCATTTAAAATGAGAAGACACAATTCTGTTTTACTTTCATGATCTCAACTAACAAATCCAAAGAGTATTTTGCCACACTCTAAGTCTTTCCTTGCTGATTTCTTAGTTTGTATTTGCTATACAGAATATGAATTTGAATTTTGTTTTGTGCATTTCTTCATAAAGATTTTCAAGCAGGATGTAATTGATTCAGTCTTAAAGGGTACTTCTTCACACTGTGTCACTCTGAAGAGTTGAAATGTATGGCAAGATGTCACTAAATACAGTGGGAACCTTGAGCTTTATTTATTTTCAGTATGTATTAGTTTTGCTCAAATTGCAAATCCCATTAATGTGCAAGAAAATGTAGGCACTCTATTTCCTTAAGAGGTTTTTTCTTTTATTAACCTAAAAATTATATAGCCCATTCTTGCTCTGAGTAAAGTCAGAAAAAAAATCTCTGCCAAGGACTTGCTGTTCACCAAAACTTCAAAATGTTTACAGATGCTCTTACTGCATCTGGTGAGGAGGAAAGATCCCACTGTGTCAGCCAAGTGCGAGGCTCTTCCTGACAAACTGCTGTAAAGAATGTCCAGACATTCCTGATGGCAGCTCCATGCCTGCTGACCCTGGGGACACCAACCCTTAAGTGTTGAATGGAAGCGTTTGGAGGTTATGCTAATCTTGTCATTTCCTGAGCTGTTCTGAAATAAAATTATATATACAGCGGTATTCTATCTGTTCACATTGCTTTTGGTCACAGGAACAGAATAAAAGCATTTGTGACCTCAAACACTAAAATAACTCTCCAGTTCCCTTTCTAAAAGAGAAAAAAAAAAAATAAATTTTGAGAACCAACAGTTAATACATCTAGACCAAACCTGAGTTCCTACATTGAACTCCCTCAACCAGTAAAAAGACAATAAAATCAACCATCTGATATGTCTTTTGGAGCTGCACTGTGCTTAGTTTCTCCAAGTGAGATGACTCACTATAACCACTTCTTTTTAAAAAAGAATGGTATCTAAATATGGCTATCCTATACAAATACCTAGGCCTTGCTGCCATTGCTCTTACAATAGTGCTTCACAAAGCAGAAGGAAAATTGTGTGAACTAAGTAATAAACATTCAAAAAGCAAAGATGATTATAGAATATATTTATTGCCTGGTTTTTCATTACAATTTGTGTATACATGCAAATATTTGCTTTGTTGCTTTGATTTGAGAAAACATATATCTAATTAAAAAAACCAAACACAACAAAGTTGCTTCATGAAAATATAATGACAGGATTTTAAAAAGCTTCAGTTTCTATCCTGGTTGCCTAAAATGTTGATTAAGCTATCAGTCAGTCTCTAATAGTCTTTGAAATCACTGAACAGTCCCATCTGGACCATAAGCACATTTTTTGCCCCCACTGGCCTCTTAGAGGCAGCATGCATGGTAGCGAGTGGTCAGCAGCAGCCCACCGGTTAAGCAACCAGCACCCAGTATCAAGCTCTAGCCTGGTCATCACACTTGCTCCCTGTCCAGGTGACTGGCCAAGATGGCGTGTTAGGTTGGCAGGACAGGAGACCAGAGGACATGGGGAAAGCAGCAGGAATGTAAGGTATGAAGGAGCATAGTTCACACCTTTCCCAGCATATGGAAAGCAGGAGGACTTGAGCATTTCATCATTCAGACAGAAAACACAGCCTAGGAAAAGCAGGCTTCAATAGAGCTTTTCAAAGAGCTGCTTGTTTCCATGTGTTGCTGCTATGACATTGCATTTGGTTCTGCCTCATGGAGAAATCACTATGTAAATCTCTTCCAGAACCTGATTCTAATGAATACGTGTCATATATGTGGGTTTGGTTTTGTTTTTTTTTTTTTGCTAGATGATTTATCACACCACAAACAGAAGCTGCCAATCATCTACAATGCTGACTGACTGCTTGCTTTTCTCCTCTATGTATACACTTTGGAATGAACATATCTCTTCCTTTGTGCTAGTTATCTACTTTTTATTAAGTGCTCAGTGCACGGCTCTGTGAAGATTTTTCTTCAGAGAAGTTCTTCACTTTAGAATTAGTTCCTATCTTGTGGTCCAGATTGCTGTGTCTTTGTGGCATAGATACATAGCCTATTTTTGTGGAAAGTCAAGAATGCTGGCAGGTGTTGATGCTCTGAGCTGCACTTGGATGACTGTTACTTTTTTCTCCTCTTGAGATAATTCAAGTTTTTTCCTACTTGTTGACTGAATCTTATTATTAACACTCTCCTTTTTGTAGTAGAAGGAATTATTTGAATAAAAAAGATAACATTAGCCATGTAGCTTGTATGTATTTCTACTTTTACTCTTGTTTTAAATTAAAATCCCTGTCCACAGCTGCCAAACCTGATTGAAATCTGCATTAAAATGATGCAAATTGTTTAATTAACAGTTTTGTCATGCTGCAACTACTTTTAAAATATTAGCTTTAAAAGTCTTTGTAAACATTTGGCTGATGAAAGAACCAAGTCATCAGCTTTTTTTGTTTGTTTAGATAGCACTATCAAGCCATCAGCTTCTGCTCTGAATTGAGAATGTCCATCAGAGACAAGACGTATTTGTGGACATTACAGTCTTGTTCTCCTTTTGGTACCTTCTGGTAGCATTTAAAACATGATGGTGGACTTACAAGGTTAACATTAGTATCAGAGTCCTTCCTCTAGCCTGGTCTCTTTAATGAACCCCCAACTCTCTTTACATAGTAAACAACCTTAGTAATCTAAATAGAGATGTGGCTAACTGCAAAAAAAATGAGTGTCACTTGCTCTTTAATAGCATGCCTGGATGTTCCTTCTCCTGCTAAGTGTTTTGCAATGAGGCTTATTTTATGTAACTTTAGGTTTTGAAAATCAAATCCTGGCTTTTTGGAGGTGACTCAGGGGGCTAGGTGTTCTCTTTTTAAACAAAATCTCTTACAATTTTTCATGTGTCCAGCCAACTAATTAACACAGTATTTTTAATAGAGCAGGGTTTATTAAGTAAAATATGAAGAAGAACCAATAAAAACATTTTAAATACAATAGTGATTTAAATGATTTCAAAAATTACAACTGGTTTGGGCTATGGAAAGCAATAATAGGAATACAAATTTAATAACTGAACTTATACCAAACATCTGGCTTTAGCAGAATGCTAAGGGCAGTAAGTCAAACACTCAAATGTTAGGTGGTACTAGAATTAGGATGACTAAGTGCATATTAATTCCCTCTTGCTGTAATACTACTGCTTCCTACTTTTGCTCATCAAGGAACATCATCTTCTTTATACTCTGAACTGACAAAGTCACAATGCAGGCTGATTTATGTATATTTGAATGAAAAAAATTACAGCGGAAGATAGCTGTACACTTTTAAATGGACTGCCTGCAATCAACACTACACTTTGCAAGCAAAATTCAAAGCTGTTTGGGAAATGGTGGGATCCCTTTGATTTGAGCATCACTTTGGGACAAAGCACTGCATTGAAGGCTAAAGGTATGACTGCAGAGAGCTCAGCTTGACACAGATTTTGGACAGATTTCTTAGTGCCACTTACTTACAGGTTACATTTGAAAAACATTAAAAAAAATTACACTTGTGTACCATATGAGAGGGATTTGGGGCAGTGATCAAATACAAACAGTGGTATTAACAACAGCATGATGTGAGACCAATATGCACTGTCCCTAATTCACAGCTCACAGCATCTGCTCTTGTAAGTGACACTTGGTGGGGAAATCTCCATCATATGTGTTTAACACTTGTATGTTTGACCTTGTAAGGAGACAGGCAGAAGATGTTAAATGCCCAAGTGCCAACCCAGATGCAGAAGAACTTTACAGCGCTATAGGCTGGGCTTCCTTTCAAGCCTAGGATGATGTAGTGGAATGTATGGATGGAAAAATGAATCTATTATAATATGTCATGCTCCTTGTTTAAGCTCCTGCTGTCTGTCTTGTTACATAAACCCTCTTGACAAGTACTTCCAGTTTATTGTGTTCACAGCAAGTCTTAAAGAGTGAAAGGGCAGAGGATGAGATCTTGATCACAAAAATATGCTGCTTGCTTTTAAATAAAGGGGCAAATGAACTCTCATTTTCTGACTAATCTTTTTTTGTTCCTGTCAAATTAATTTACATGCATTTTTTAGTGGATTTAAGATATGCTCAAAGCAAAACAAAAATGTTCACACAGGAGTTTTCTCTAATTTAGCTAAATCACTTCTTAAAAGTGACTTAGGGGCTGGCTTGCTTGGAGAATTTACTATTAAATTCTTACGCATGGACAACTCCACCATCACTTCCTATGCTGTACATTTCACTGCCTGGCACTCACTGCCTGCTCAGTGCGCCTTCATGGGGTAAATGTGATTTAGGGCTTTGAAGGCTAGACCAGCGTCACAGAAATGTTGCCCAAGTATGACAGCTACACAGCTGGTTACAATTTCTTCTAAAAATTGAGATCGTCTCATTCTGTGAGGGCAGGAGTTACGCTAAGTATCATCTCTACCCAGATGGCCCCAAAAGGGCCAGCACAAAAACTTGCAGTCCAGATAAGCTCTATATCCTGTGCTTTAGACCATTTGGCAGTGATGAAGGCATTTATATCTACTCTTTTTCCAAATCCCACTTGTACTGCTGGGTGATGTAGCAATACAGGAATCTAACATTAATGACTACAGACCTGCAGACAGAGAGAAGCAACTCATGGATTATTAATTCATACCCTGGCTTACTTTAAGGAGGTGTCTTGGGGCTAGGAACCAAAAAATTAAAACTTAAAATTAGTCTATAGAAGAAAGTTGTGTAAGGCAGCAGAATATATTATCAACCAAAGTAGAGGAAAAAACATGCTAATATTTTTGTTATGTATTAATTTAGATATTCCTGAATCTAGATTCCCATGCAAAAGAATTTAATATTGCAACTTTTCATCATTTCAGTCCAAATTCTGACCTATTTAAGAGACCAGGGTTATTAATATTTCCTATTATTTCTACTCCTCAAACTTTTCAACTGGGTTTCTCCAAGGCATTCTTTGTTCTCACTTCTACCTTCCTCTTCATTTTGAAAGTATCAGTTCTGGGAAGTGGCTGAAAGACAGAAAAAACACACACATAAAAATTGTTAGATTGCAGGTACTCATTGTAATTCCCGCCCCCCACACCCCCCCCCCCTGCTGCCAATGGGGGAGCGGGGTGCGCGGACGTCAGTCTGCGGTTCGCACTCGCTAACAGGAGCAACACGCCTACGTCCC
>JAAGNO010004670.1:0-11473 GCA_033439905.1 Ceryle rudis | reverse complement strand
GTTAACATAAGAAAAATGGAACATACCTGTCATTCAAATTATGTAATAGACCTGTGAGCTGCAAAATATTTATTCACGGAATTTTATTTTCTATGAGCAGAGTAGGAAGAGATAAATCCTGTTTACTCTTTGGTTGTTGTGTGGGGTTTTTTTAAAGAGGGAATGGTTAATTTATTCTGATTATAACAGCACTTATGGAGGTTTAGGGCCATTATAGTTATTAAATCAATTTGGAAAATGAGAGAAAAAAAAAAAGACCTGTGTTTGTTTTAGAGTGTATACTCTATCTGAGCTTTCTGAAGTCTGCTTGTCTTACAATCAGTGTTTGAAAGACTATGATTTGGCTCTGAGTCAGATGTTTCAGTTGAAATCAAATAGCCAAACCCACAAGAATCTTACTTGTTAGAAATGGTGACTGTTCCAAAAATGTGAATCCACAGGACTGGCATACCCACAGAAGACATACATAAAAGCTTCCACTGTACCTTTGTCTTAGGGTTTTGTTAATTTTGATACTTTTACATCATTTGGAAACCATATGCACTTTGCTGAATGAGGCTGGTTTTCTTTGTTTGCAGTCCCAGTGCCAGAATATATATTCTGTATATCAATAGCAGTTTTAATCCTGATTTTCATGGTGTAGTACTTGGTCTGAAACTGCTGCATGAAACCATTTTTTGATAACTTTGCACCATCTCCTGCCTTCCTTCAGTGCTCAGAATGACCATGCATACTAGGCATGTCCTTACTGTGCTGTGAATTCCCAGACAAAACTTGGTCCTTCCTTTTACTGGTGCAAAGAGGTCTAATTCTTCTTAGCTTACTATATTATACTTAGAATTTTCTTCTTTGGGAATTTCTCCAAGTGCTGTCTCAATGTTTTATAACTAGATGTGACTCCCGGGAAAGATCATCAGCTTACTTAGTTTTGATGTTAAGCTATGACTTTTGCTTACTTCTGTTTACATTTGGTGATTTTTGCAAATACGCCTACCACTTTCTTTTGTAACCATCCCACATCTACCAAATAAGAAAGGGCGGGGAAAAAAAACTGCTAAGAAAATAGTATTAGCTGAAATTTGCCATTTTGCTAAAACTAACTCACATAGTAAAACCATGTATTTTAAAGGTTTCAGTGGGATATTTAGACAGGTTTATTACTGTGCTGTGGCCTGCATGGTGTTATTTTGTGAGCTACAGCTGATGTACTGTATTATTATTGAATTTGGTTATGATGCCAAGCCCTGAGGTGTAGGTAATAGCTAGGTATGGTCATTATGCAATGAAACTGCAATTTCTATTATTTTGGATTTGGATGTCAGAATTTTCTTTATTCACTACAGCTCTTTACTGATGTTTTGGCACTGTGTGAAAAGCATGTGCTAATGACTATGCAACCTACTTTGGGTCAATATGTGCCTTATTTTTCTGTGTAATTAGTCTCTTCCTTTCTCTTTCCTCATTAGTTTATTAGGCCTATAATTATAATCATTAACAATGCTTACTTTTAATCAGTTGTGGTATTTTAATTCTCATTCCATACTACTTTTTTTGTTATTATTCTCGATAATTGCAGTGTCCTTGCAATACCAGTACCATCTGCAGCTAAATGGAAATACTGGGTTTCCAAGCTGTTATTCTGATTCCATCTTACCTGTTCAAATAATGAAAGCATGAATTCCTAGAACTAGTTACGGTAGTGTTTCATTAATCTTATCTCCAATGAAGCATTTTCATTTGTGTTTTATTGTAGATCATTCATTACTTCTTGAAAAGATAATTTCATTCTTATAGAGATGAAGAACATAAAAATGAAATTTAAAGTTTTCTACTTACATGCAAAATACTTAAAGATGCAGCATGACTTGCCAAGACTCACTCAGCATGTTAGGGAGTCTTTGAGAAACTGAAGTCTGGTTTAGTGCTTTTAAGTATGTGGTCCAAGAGATAATGAATTAACTGTCTTTAATAACTATTGTAGAAAAAAAAGCTGCAGTTGCTGAAATCAGAACTGACCATAAAACAGGAAAAATATTATTTGATTATTTCACAGAGGCAAGGCAATTGACTCATCAGAAGTCAGGGTTACCACTGAACATACACAGGTTCAAAGGAATGGCCTGCAACAGAAATTTATGTCCCTTGTAGTGAAGTGGTGCAGAGCTGTTTGCAGTGTAGATCATTTTAAGGCCAGTCAAAAAAACACCTTTTTTTCGTGAAAGCCATGAACCTATTTAACACGAGTATTCAAAAACTGAGTTATTATGATGTAGGAAGGAGAAGCCTAAGTTAAAGATCCCAACAGATCTCCCATGCTAGCATACACAGATATGCACCTAGAGGGTAAATGAGCAATAAGGTGAAAGGAAGTGTTATAAAAATGCTGGTCTTTATTTTAAAGGAAAGCCAAGGGTAGTGAGGAATATGTATTTTAGCATAGGGCTGGATCCCTAAAAGAGTTTACCAGTCTGTGGTCCAGAATCCTCAACCTCCAGACCACCAAAAGCTCCTATTTAGGTCTCATCTATTTATACTGAGGCTGTTTTTCACATTCTTTTGAAGTTGATATAGATATCAAACAAAGTGATGGATTAATCTTCTAGGGAATAATTGGAGAAAGAAAATGATTTCTGCAGGGAAATGCCATAAATTCTAATTATAAAGCTTCTTCAGTAGGGTTTTCTCAGTCATTAAACTTTTTTCCAAAGTTTTTTTTAGCCAGAATTCAGGTCAGCACAACACTTTATTGTGAAAAAAACAGTAAGGTCACTTACATGGAATTTAAAAGCAAAACACTCAATAAATGTTTTGTGGCTTAATAATAAATACAAGATAATATTAAGTTGAAGTACAAGACTATTATTTTTCAGAATTGCAATTTCTGAAAGTCATAATCTTTTTTAAAAAGTTTCATGCAGCACTGTGTTCTATGTGAAGACAAATACTTTAAAGTACTATATTAAAAATAAGAGTTTATTGCATTCACTTGGCTTTATATTATTATTAAAAACAAACAAACAAACAAGCTGATTTCTATTACTTTGTCATTCACAGCTTCAGATACCAGGACAATTTTAAGTGTGCTAACACAAATTTTGTTCCTTTTTTCTAGACTCCTGTTGAAGCTTTCTGAACCATTTTGGAGGCTATAAGCTTTCCTCAAAGTAATGTAAAATTAACAAGTTTGCTACTTTTAAGCAAATGGTTGCTTACTCCTCCAAATTTATTCAGTATGTGCTCCTTGAAAGCACTTAATGTTTAGGCTGACTGTCTTAAATTTAGTGTTGTATGCTGCACTACACAATGAAATCTCATTTCAAAAGCTTTTGAATTTTTAAAGTATCAAGCATAAAGCTCTTTGTGCATCTTACATTAATTGTTTCTGTTAAAATTTAAAACACATGGCCCTGTCCTAAGGAAGCTAACAATGTAATATTCTGTAGTTTACCCAGTTACAGGGAAATTGCTACACTCTAACTGTTTGTACTTAATTGTGATTAGTGATTGACAGCGAGAAGCCGCCTGGTGTAAGTCAGTGCTGGAGTCAGTAAATAGGCCATATGAAAAATAAAGTATTCATGTTTGAAAGGCATTTTCATAATTACTTTACAAATCTTTTTTTTTTTTTTAGCAAGATTTCGGTTCTTCCACTTCATATAGACTGTATTTGATCCTCCACATTAAAAGAACATTCCCAAATTAATGTCAGTATGTACTGCGCATATCTGCTGTTCTTTAGAAGAGACATTCTGTTGTGTGCCCCTAGGCTGCTTAGGACATCTGAATCTCTTTAATCTGACACATCAGATTAGTAGTCTAGTGAGACCATAAACATGAACGTGATGTAGCCCCACAGGATATGAAGGATGTGTTAATGCTATTGCAGGCTTATTCTGAGAGAGAGTTGCTTTAAAATGTAATGTCATTATTTTCAATTCATATTTTATGGGTGTTGCAGCTAAGACTGATGGGTGTTCTACAGCTAAAACTGTCTCAAGATTATTTTTTTAATTATGCATTACATGCTAACTGCCTTCTGGAAAAATGAAACATACTCTTAATGAGGATGACTTGTACAATATGTCCTCCAAAAACTAATTTTTTGAATCTTGAGAGTATTGGAATAGCTTGTGACAAGGTCCAAGCAGATGGAAAAGGACTTACTTCTCAGGAAGCTCAAATCTAAACAAAGAACAACTGGGTTTGCCTGTTTTGTTTTGTTCTGTTTTGTTTATTTACAGAGTTCAGGTTTAACTGAAATATAGGTGGCATGCTTTCCAGTTTGACCTTAGAGTCAATAAGCTTCAAAACAGAAAATAAATATTTCTGAGGGAGAAAAAAGGATCAAGGTGAAAGTGTGGTTCAAGGAAGGATAGCTAACTGTACACATCTAAGTGAAAATTCCATCCTTCTTTTAGAGAGTCTGGAAATAAAAAGCTGATAGATTTGGCCTGTTTAGTAACTGCATTTTGGACATGATTTTGATCATTTCATATTATACATATTCAGAAGTGGAGAGTCTTCCAATACATTTTTTATAAGAGCAGGAGAGGAAAACATGAAACTAGAGCCACATGAGACAAGAAAGGGAAAGGCTTTCAAGAACATCCTCAAGTATTGTATTAGAGGTGGCTGGCAAGCAAAGAAGATGAGGATAGCCTACTAATTTGGACTTCTGGGCTGAAAGGCCCAGTTTTCTTAGAGTGCAAGGTGTGCAAATGCAGTAGTCTTACAGGACAAACAAAACAAAGAAGAATCTTACAGAAACTAATCTTCATAATAATTTTTATCTCCTTTCCATCCTGGCAATGCCATGGTCAGTGTATACAATCCTGAGCATCCAGATAAGCACAAAATACGCTAAGAATCCACTTCCCATCCTTGAGTGAGGAATATGTGGAAATTAGCTCAAAACCAGCACAAACTGCCAGTGGGAGTAGTTGGTGTGTGTGACTGCTCTGATTTCTGTTGCCCTGGGCTCACTGGTACTCCACATGAGCCTTAAAAAGCTTTAGTGTAATCATGGTTAAGTTATTCCTTAGGTAGGATTGTTCATTGGGATGCTCATCTTAATTCTGAAAAATGTTTCAAGAATTTATTCTAGAACTGGGATTATGAAGTAATAAGACTGTTTCTCTGAATTTCTTTGGATAGTTTGAGTGAATCCTCACAATTCTTAACCAATTTCTTCAAGTTTTAAATTGCTTTGAAAAATTCTGCAGTGTTATAGTCTTCAAATGAAAAATATTAAATAATATTAAGATGTATAATTCCTAGAAATAGCACTAGACTATTTCCTTTGATAATTTGTAGCACAGCCAGTAGAACTGTAGAACATTTTGGACAAAGTCCTAGAAAATGCCTCATTTGTGATAAATAAACTAGTAGTTGAAGAACATATCAGAGTTGCTTTTCTCAACTGGTTATATGAGTTGATAAGGTAATTTCAAATATTATATGCATAGTATCCTGCTCAAGATCATTAAATCATTTGACTGTATATGTTTTCTCCTGGCACTTCTTAGGACATGAAAAGAGATTTTAAGATGTTAGAAGAGAAATAGATTATCATAGCTGGGTATTAATGTGGGAATTTCAATAGATGAATGTCATATTTCAAACTCAGCCTCTTTAATTATTTATACCTAATGGATGTCTCATTTTTTTTCAGTAGAAAGCATACTTCTAATTTAAATTCCAATGAATTACTGCTTCAAAGTGCACTTAAAAATATTCTCTGTCCTAGACCCCCAAATTATGGGAAAGGAGATAAAACAGCTGTTACTGTTGTTGTGTCAGGCAACATTTATTTGGCTAGACAGCTTTTTTTTCATACTACTTACAATAGTATGTGTTTCAAAAATACAGATTAGACACAGTGATAAATCTGGATCCCTTCAGTGAGCCTGAGTGTCTGCATTCAATTACAGCCTTCTTAAAATACAGTGGTGAATTCCTGCTTGTACCACACTGGCTGAGTCCCAAATTAGTTTAACAATTACTGTCCCCAAAACACTGAGCTTGGTTCAGAGCTGGAGTGTGAGACCCCAGAATACTCAACCAGGGTCAACAGCTATCTCCTGACATCTACTGAAGGCCTTCATCTCTTCTCACATTGCCTTCTTTTTAAAAGGTCTCAGCCTATGAGACACTCTCTTTAACTGGCCTTATTTCTTCAATTGGCTTTTATTTTGGTGAGTGCATGCTACTGCTTTGCATTGGTCTGCATGTCTGGAAAAGTGTTTTCTTCATCACTTTCCCATGGAAGCTCTAAGCAGTTCTGTCCTTTGTCCCCTTGACTTGTTCCTAGTGTCAAAATAAGCTGCATGCTATGACTTTCCTGAGTCACCCTAGACTGCTTTTTCCTTCAGAGACAAAAATCTCAAGATGTCTCTCCAGAAATTTTTTAATTAAGCCATCAATTCAAATTCAGTATGGTTAAAGACAGTTCCCAGTATTACCTTCCAAATCTTCCTCTCATCTCCTTTCACTCTGCAGACAACATCTTTGTACTTTCTGCCACTCAGCACTGATCTCTAAGTCCTCCCATCCAGATAGTCTAGATATTGTGCATTGACTCTGTTCATAATAACTTTGAGATTGTACATAGTAACTTTGAGATTGCACCTTTTCTGTCTACCCATGGCTAAAACTTTCCTATAAACTTTATTTTGGGTCTGAATTATAAAATTCCTTTTCTCTGAACTTGATAGGTTCACTATGATGCTGCTGTTACCCACTCAGCGTGCTGTTGCACCCTCTATTAATTATCTACAACAGAAGGTGCTAACTTTTAGTGTTCTTTTCATCTGAACCACAGCCTTCTCTCATCTCTGATTTGCTACCAAGTGTCCATTATATTACAAACAATCAGTGATGATCAATTTGGGGCATTTTTAAATTTGTTTTTTAAATTATACTTTTGCCAAAAATGCCAATCAGTAGTTGTTGTTGTCTAGCTCTCAGCATCTTTCTGCTTGTCTGTGTCTAGACATGGGAGTTTTTGCCTGATTTGCTTATAGTGTAAGATGTTTCTGGCCAGGATGCCCTCATTTTACTGTTGTAGTAGAGTTTATGTATGATCTGCAACCAATGTTCCCACAAGCTATTGTAAAACAAGTAGTAGCAGATGGGTTTCCTCATTCTTCAAATGTCATTTTGTTGATCGGTTTGGGGTTTTTGGTTTGTTTGAGGGGTTTTTCTTTTTTTTTTTTTTTTTTTTTTTTTGTCCTTACCATCACTGGCTATAGAGTAGAGGGATCAGATTCTTTTCTTTAACACCATATGCTGTTTGACATTAGAGGAATGAACTACTGAAAAAGTAAATGTCATAACTAAGTGCTTATGGGAACTGAGATTTCTGAAGCTGTAAACAAAAACAAGAACTACATGAGAAAGATAAATTTTCTTGGACATCTATGTCAGCTGATGTTTTACATCTTACTATTCTTTGTGGTAGAAGAGCAAACAAACTACAGTAAAATAACACCCATGCCCCCACTCAGTTCCTTCCAACTGTTCCAGAGTTGAGTTCTCTCTTTTGTATATTTCCCACCATTTTCTGTATCCTTAACTCCTCTATTTCCATTTTCATTGGAGTTCTTAGGACAAGTTCCAGTTTTAGCATTATATTTCCAACATTGTTTTTCCTCCAATAAAATTCTTCCCTGTGTGTTTCTACAGTCAGACTATTCATTTCAATAGAATATTGAAATTGATTCCAATCTTCCACAGCAAGAAGGTTTTGGAAGAACAGCCACTAAAAACAAAACAAAAGAACAGGAAAGTAAATATGATCAGGGAACAAATCTAATATGAATACATCTAAAGCTTGTAAAGTTAAAACTAATTTGCTCATTAATCTAACTACTTCTTCCAATTGCAGTATGCACACATGATATTCCCTTTGTACATTTTTAGTTTTTTGTAGGAACCATATAGACATTTTTGTACCTTCTCCAATATTTTTAATAGCTTCCTGTGACTATGCACAGACTAAGTGAGAGCGAGAGCTTCATTTTCAGCCAAATAGTGTCCATTCTGCCTTTCAACCTACATGTTATTTCCTAGTTATTTGGATGTCATAGGCTCTTTGGTTGTACTTTCTGCTATCCTGTTTTGTCTACCCTGTCTATATTCTAATAACCTTCAGAGAATGTTTTTTTGGCCCACATCCAAGGCTTTATTTCTTCAGGTGAACTTCAGGAAATTTCAGGGTAAAATAATCCTTCACTCTAACAGTCCATGGGGAATTTAAATCGATCAATCAAAATGATGTTAGGTATTAATATCTGTTTTTACAAGTAAACCAATGTTTAGGGAGAAAGACTGTCTAAACAAATGAATGCCTATGAAGTTAATACTTGGCAAAATCTATGAGCAAGAGGAAAAACCATTATATCATCTTTTCTATCTCATAGATTACTTAGTCCAAAGTGTGCTTGTTTGACATCTCCGTTTCCTGTTTGGATAATGCACATGTGCTAAGTTCTGGGAATGAGTTATTTTTTTGTCCAGTTGGGTTTCAGATAATAAAAAAAAAAAAAAAAAAAGTTTAAAGCTGCACATCAAAGCCAATATCAAATTAGTTACCATTAAAACCTCACTACTTTGATAGAAGGGAATACCAAATTCTCACACCAATTCCAAATAAGTAAGCATTTCAAATTAAGAAAACGATATGCTATGCTTAGATCTGTGTCCCAATCTTCGGTCTTCAGGGCCAAACTGGGGAATTTCAGAGTCCTGCTTCCTACCTCCTAGAAAAACTGCCTGCTTGTGGCTGCAGCCTCATTCATCCCCACAACCTGATGCACTGAACTTGCTACACAAGTTTCTGCACCCAGGGTAGTCTGATAAAAAGTATCTGTAACAATCTGGGCTGTGGACCAGACAGCACCTGGTGGGTGTAATAGCCCAAATTAAAATGCTCTAAGCTATGGCTGCCCTTTGTATTACAAGCAATACTTTGAGTCTGTAATTAGTTTCTTTAAAAGTTCATCACAGTGCT
The DNA here is from genome assembly GCA_033439905.1 of Ceryle rudis. Taxonomy (NCBI): domain Eukaryota; kingdom Metazoa; phylum Chordata; class Aves; order Coraciiformes; family Cerylidae; genus Ceryle; species Ceryle rudis. The sequence goes on along the minus strand of JAAGNO010004670.1, from coordinate 2,463 downwards.
CTGTAGGTTATAATTTTCTTACTATCCAGTGTTATCATTAGTAATTACTTTACCCAGTGGCTAAGCCTGCACATAAGCACTGATGGCAGGACTGTGTAACTGTTCCTGAATAACTGTTCCTGATGTATATTTTTAAATAACATTTTTTAAGCAATTAGAGGAGAGGAGGAAGAAGAGGCTGCTGCTGCCACTAGGCCCACTACCACAGCAACCATCACATCATTCATTATCCCATCCGTCTACTGCTGTGAGGCTTATATGTGACTTGGACACACATGGTTGTCTATGTTTAGAGGCAAACTTCATAAATTAATATAGCAGGGTTGCATTAATAATTGTTTCCTTTCATTCTAGGTAAGCTTTATTGAATCAACAGGCACTTCCTCTTTTTTGGAGTAAACAAATGATCAGTAAGAAAAGTGACTTTTGCTATGAATATTTGCAATGGAGGCTTTATGATTTCGTGTCATTGATGGACTGTTATAGTTCTAACACATCCTTTTGAAACAGTGTGTTGCATTTATCTGTTTTGGAAAACACTGATCCAAAAGCAGTAGAGCCATCTATTATGCTTAAAGTGCTCTCAAAAACTGGAATTCAACAGGTCTCAATTTTGAAAATTATTGGGTCTATTATGTCAATTTTGTATTATTAAATAACACTGTGGCTGCTCTAATTGTGTGAAGTCTCTGGGGTTAAAATATTATTTAAAGACATGTTTATTTTTGGACAGGCCTATTGAGTTGTCTACTATTGTATGCTAAAGTAGCTGCTCTTGGAGGTCACAGAGAGTTCAGTTTTACAAAGTCACTGTTATTTTGAAGAACATGACTTTTCAGAGTCTTTAATGGGAACAAATGAAAATGTCTCTATGAAAACCTTTTTAGAATGTTTCTTTTGATGATTTGTCCAGAAAGTAAGGGGAAAAGTAACACAAGGATACAAGTTTGGACAAAAATTAGATGTGAAAATGCATGCTCTATTTACAGCAAGTCTATGTTTTATAATGTTTCTGCCACAAGAACATAGTTTCGGGGGTTTTGTTCTTGTTTCTTCCTCCTAAACTTACATACTCAGGAAAACATCTGATTTTTGGTTTTCTGAGCAGCAGACACTAATTAAAAAGGCACAGATCCATGAAGTGGACCCAGTTAGGAGTGTTCGCTTGCACATTTAAAGACTTGGATTCCCAACCAGTCAGCAGGGCCAGCCTGCATTGATCTCTCTGTATTATCAGGATGACATAGTAATTCAGCCCAAACCCATAGCTTCAGGGAAATAGAGTGTTCATGGAAGATACCATTCTGATAGCTGTGAAAAGAAAACTCCTTACCTTTTTTCCCCAGGAGGACAGTTTTAGCAAAATCAAGTTTTGCACTAGTGTAGCCTTTGTTCATGACTCTGAGATACCCGGAGTGATTTACCGACTCATGTGACGACTGGCTTTATCTATTGCAAGAGACAGTTCTAATCTAGCAAGTGAAGCTGATGTTGAGAAGAGTTGTATGAAGTTAGACACCTGTCACATGCTTGCAACGACTAGCCTATTACAGGAGGACGCAACAGTATGGAATAGCAAAGGCATGTGGAGACGTGTCCAAGCCTAAACCATAGTTTTCTCTGCAGATGCTATGAGTATCGCTGCTAGTAGACATATATGTGTTTAGCATTAGACATCTTAAGACACTTTAAAAATTACAAAGTCCTTGAAAAGTCTGGGCCATCAGTGCTGATCATTTCACTGGAAGAGTGTTAACTGGGATTTTAAAAGGACACTGCTGGGAAATTATTCATTCTGTGGGGAAAAGGTTTGAAAACAGAAGCTTTGCAGACAATTTTTGAGACATTTTCTTGCAATGTAAATTGTATTAACCACACTTTTTTCAGGTCTAGACTAAGAGGAATGTTTGGAAATGAGTGGAGTTGCTGTTTACCATTCCCGCTTTGCATTCCATACATCCTCCATGACTAAAGTCCCAAGGGCAGGTGAACTGTTATGGTAAGAGCAATAGCGAATACCGGGCCTGACACTGGTACCAGTGCTACAGGCCAGTGCCAGTTCTTAGCCGGGTCCGTTGAAGGTGGCAGATGAAGGACCCTTGTTTATTTGAACTGCCAGGATGGCGGGCCCGCGTTTATTTGGACTGTTTCCAGAGACTCTCCCCTTTCGCAGCCCGCGGGGACAGCTGTGACGCTGAGCGTGGGGCACAGCAGGCCGCCCGTGGCCGCGTGCTGGGTGCCCGCTCCGCCCCGGCGGCCGCCCGGGGCGACCGGGGGTAGGGGGCCGGGCGCGGGCGGCGCCCCGTGCCAGCCCCATCCCCTACCCCCCGCCATTCCCACTACCGTAACCTCCACCCCAACTCTACCCCCTACACCTCACCCCCCCCCTACCCCAAACCCTACCCCCACCCCCCACCCCTAACCCTAACCCTAACCCTAACCCTAACCCTAACCCTAACCCTA
>JAAGNO010004668.1:87271-116058 GCA_033439905.1 Ceryle rudis | reverse complement strand
CATCAGTGGTGACAGTGACACAACTGCCAGCGGGGGAGGGGGGGGTGCGGGGTTGGGTTCGACACCAGTCCTGTATATATTTGTATATATTCCATTTTTATTATTATTTTCACTCAAGCTGTTCTAGTTTCCTTTTCTAAATGCTGAGTCTCCCTTACTCCCTTTCTCTTCCCCTTGGGGGAGGGAGGGGGGTTAACAGAGAAGGACTGGTTTAGGTCTAAGGGGCTGCCCTGACCCTAAACCCTGACAGGGAAAAATAATAAAAAAATGAAATGAACATACCTTTCAAGTTACATACTTAAAAATGTTTGATCTGAGCTCTTGCAATAGGGGAGCAGCACAGAAAATGTATTTTTTGCCAAAATATTAGGAGTTGAGAGAGGAGGAACTAACTCTAGTTTGTGTTTTGATACACTAATTAATGGAACTTAAAAGGCAAATTATCCTTTTAAATACTTCCCTGGGGCAGGTTGCTCTATTACGTCATTATTTACTTAATAACAAGCCAGACTATTTCAGATGTGAGCAATTAAAGCACCTTGCTTCCATTGCTTATTAAAAAGTTCATTATTCCCTTTGAAAGAAATTTGCACAGAAGGAACTTACAAGAATGAATTTTAGAGACTGGATTCTGCTCCCCCCGCACATTCGCTGTCCCTACAACCAAGCGCGCTACTCAATACCACGGAAACTGCCTGTGCAGTGAAACGTTTAGGGGAAAAAAAAAAAAGTATTTTATTGGTTTTTAAAGCAATCCAGATCTGTCTGAGGTCATGAGTGATGATTCTAAAGAGCAAAGTCTTTTCTCTGGACTAGAATTACTTTTTTCTTGAAAAGCATTTTCACTTTCCTGCTTCACCTTGGCAGCACCATTCGAGGATTACCTGTTAGCACTGAGCTGGTAGGCTGGTGTTCCGTTGCTCACTTGTTACACAGAGTGAACTTGAGGAGAGCCTGATACTGCTCTCCACGGGGATACTTTCTGGTAGGTAATGCAAAACTTTAAACTTATGTCATGGATCAGGACACATTAACATGCAAAGCACAGCCATGCAAACCAGATGCAGCTTGGCTTGGGCTGCAGTAATTCCAAACATCCAGCAGCGCTAAAGCCAGACAGGAGGCATTTTTCACCCACAGCTTGTGCTGGATCCCATTCATTAATGATTAATTAAAATAGGTGAAGCGCCTGTATGATCATCCATATTATGGCATGCAGCACTGCAAAAAGCACTGAAGCTGGGAGGAACTAGTATGAGGCACAAGGCCCTCGGATGAGCTCCCAGGGCCTTGTCTCTAGAGTCTGTTTCATGTCTGTTGGATGAAAACCTGACGTATCCACATCCCAAGCGACTCGAATCACATCAGCCACCATAACACTGATGTCTGCTCGAAGAGCACCTGGTGTCTCCTGCTGTGCAACAGGATGTGCCTGCATCCGACCTGTTTATAACTCAGATCGGGTCTTGCACTGGTGCCTGAGTTCTTGTGATACGATGTACACAGAAAAAGAAAAGAGGAATAGTTCTCTTACAGTGCTGCGATAAGTTGCTGTTTCCAGTTGTCATCTCGGAATCTATCAGGATGGATGTGGTGGAAGGTAAGTGAAAACCGGGAGTGGTAATTGTGGCTTCCGATACAGCTTTGGGGGTGACTTCAGTGGTGTTACTGGCACTGCCAGGTGCAGCTGTGATGGTTGTGGTACCAGTCGTACGGGGTGCTGCAGGTGTAGAAACCAGTACTGAAGTAGCTGGAAGATCTGAAAAACAAGAGCAGCAATGACATTGGTTAAAATAAGTACACAAAGCCAATCTCAGATGATATAAATCTGGGAAGGACTGTTGAATGATTAGAAGCAGAAACGAAGTTCCAATTCTATTTACCAGGTCGTCAGACTATCAATAGTTCTCTTCCTTGAGCTACAGAAATGATTTCCTGAGGTCAAGCTGAATTCATTAATAGTAATAAAGCACTCTGGACAGAAGGTAGTTCAGAAGTTCAAAAACTTGTGGGTTTTTTTCATTGCCTCAGAATTCTGAATTTGTACCAGGAGCTATTTGCATGTTAGGGAAAACTGCACTGAAACCACGCGTCTCTTCAGGGTATTATCAGCAATGACTGTGGGCTCTCCAGAGCCAGTATCTAAAGGGCAATTTCATGGCAAATTTTAATGATTTACTGACCATTGACATTTTTAGTGCTGGGCCTTTATCCTTTTTTTCATATCCCCCTTTATCCTCTTCCTGCTGTATCAAAAATAAGCAGGCTTTCAATAAAGGAGAAGCACAGTGCTGTGTTCAGAAGGCAGCAAGTGGCAGAATATGGAGGTTACAGTGTCTGTGTTCCACCATCAGGACAGACATTCACTCTTAAGTATGATTCAGCTGAAACAGTGACACAGTGATGTGATTGTATTTACCTTTGTAGCATTTTTTCATGTCAGGACCCAGCCACGTATTGTCGGGACAGGCGCAGGTATACTTGGGAGAATGGGGAGAGATCTGAGGTGCAGGAAGACACAAATACTCGCAGCCTCCATTGGGCTGGGGGCTGAGCTCACAGGAATCTGGAGCTGTTCAAGGATGAAAGCAAAGACAAGTTATTTTTCTCATTGTTTAGTTTATTCTTCCTTTAAGAAGCCTCTATTCCACTCCCTACATCAATAATCGGGCTGCTTAAGCATCTTTACAGCTTGGAGTGAGACCGTTACATACCACTATAAAAGCCACCCAACTATATAATGAATGGAAGGCATCACAGTGACAAGAGTAACTCACAGCTATCAAAGATGCTAATTAAGCAGCTATTAACAAGTTGCAGAGTTTTCAATAAATGCTGCTGCTGAATTAATTATGCGGGAACTTCAAACATGAGGCATTGATTTTCCATTATTACCTGTGCTTTCTCTCTCATCAAGAATCACAGGGAAGCATTTCATTTACTAGCTAAAATAAACCTGCTTTAGGGCCACAATACCCTGAGGACAGGTCTTACCTTTGGGCTGCTTTAGTTCATGAAATACCACGATGTCATGAGGATTATTGAGATTTTCTGCCAAAACAGAGATGTCCAAGCCGTTCAGCCTGTTAGCGCTGAAGATTGCTTCGTTCTCCAGGTCAGTCCAGAACACTCTGTCCTGCAGGAAAGGCACAGGAGTTCCAACCCGGCCTCGCTCAAATCCAACTCAAGTTGGATTAAACTCCAGTAGTCACAAAGTCAACACACTCTGTTCCTACCTTGGGATACCTTCGGTTCATGCTACTTCTGAGCTGCAGGTTTTTTACTTTTTTTTTGTGGGCACTGTCATTTCTAATGTTCCAGAGCACAGCAATCCTCTATGTTTATAAAGTGCTCAGTGATTCTGAGTAGCTGTGAGACTGAGATGAAGGGGCAGAAGTTTGGTTAAAGTACAGAAGAGTCTTCCCTGATGACATTTGAGGGTCCGAACTGTGGTATTTAATTAATTACTGCACTGCTTTTAGTAAGGCTGCGGTGTGACACTGGAGGGTACAACAGCACTGAATCTACAAGATTAATTGGGTTTTCAGTGGAACATACTCAAGTAGGAGTTGGAAACCTTTGTGAAAACAGGGTTATACCTTTGTAGGACAAGAGCTATAATTTTGGGAACAGGGAAATTTCTCTGATGTGTGGCAGGGTTTGCTTGTCCTAAGTGGAGCAGTTCAGCCTGAAAGAGAATGATCTGAACCTTTCAGAAATAGGTGAACAAGCAACTTTTGCATGCCAAGCCCCCAGCCTCAGTAGTGCACCAGTGCACAGTGACTGCAGGGGGAGCCCGGCCAGCGCCTTGCTGGCACAGGTACTCCCAGCTGAAGCCTTGTGACTCCTTAGACAGGTGAAAACGTTTCTGAGGATACTTCACAGATGCTGGGATGGACAGCAGAAACAACTAGCCAACACAGTAAAATTTAAGGGGCTGTCCTTCCTCGAGGGTTCTGTTGGCACCACAAAATGCAACACAGGAGCGCAAAGACGGTGTGTAACGAAGCTGGTGAGAGCAGCAGAGCGCACTAACTGCAGGCTGAGAGGCTGCTTGGAGCCCATGCAGCTCCTCTTCTCTCAGTGTTACCCTGGGCACCACCAGCCCCTCACGGGTGCACTGGTGCTGCATTAGGCAGAAGCACGAGACAACACATTGCTCCCAATTAAGGGCTTTAGAAAACAGTTTTCCCCCATGAACCCACACCAGGTTAATCGGTTTCTATAGCAGCAAACGCCCTCGCTGAGCCTTCTGTGCTATGCAAAAGGCAGAGCTTTTAATCAAGAAGAGCTCTGAGACCTCTTGCAGTCTCCAGTCTGTTTTGCACCCGTTTTCAACTCTTACCTCAAACACTGCTAAGCCGAAAGGATGGCTCAGATCATCAACAGAAGAGATCAGCACTTTTCTGTTGCTGCCATTGAAATCAATGCAGGACAGTGAATGCAATTTGGAGTCTACCCAGTAGAGACGCTGATTCAGCAAATCTGAGAAGTGAAACACAATGAAGCAAAATTACACACATCTCCTGCAACCCTTTTTCTCTTGCCCGGCATGTTTTTCCTGCTGGCAGCATGACTAATCTCTTTATTATTGGGCCTTTTTTTTTTTTTTTAACCACTAGTTCTGATTTTGAATCGGTGCCCAGATATGCTGGGATAAGACCCTAGAAATGAGATAAAAAAGCAGGAACATTCTGGTGTGTGTGGGGAATGCCTGACTGACAGCTTTGTACAATGAGGTTCTTTTGTTAACCAGGACGAGCAGCCCAGCAGAGGTTTGGGCTTCCCAGAGTCACTCCATCAGTGCCAGAGCAAGAAGCTTCATCCCTCTCAAGGCTTTTCAGTCCTTGGCCTCTTGCTGGAGAACAACAACTGCAATTCAAATGAAACACCTCTCTGAAGGGGCTGTGCGATTTACACACTTTGAGAGAGGAATGATCCTGGGTCCAGAAACCCTTCTGCTGCAGACTGTGGGGACACTGGTGGTGGGGACACTCTTACCACATCCAGCCAGGCTCTGGGGAGGGTGCAGGTAAGAGTGGGAGGGAAGGATCCCATGTTATTTAGAATGCTAAGCGTTGAATTTCTCTTCCTGCAGCAAATTTACTCATTTTGGATGGGATTCACTAAACAGAATGCAAGTGGATGAGTGCCAACACAAAACAATTTCTGTAATTAAACAAGTCATTAATTAATTTCTTAATTACTAAAGGATAACATTATTTGTTCACAGCAGTAGCACTTCAAAACTATGCAAGAGTAGCAGCATTTTCTTGTGGCCAGAATTTTCAAATACAAAACCAAGCAGAGAACATCACATCTGCATGGTGTTAAAGACTTAGAGCTGTGACTCCAGAGGGGCTGTCCCCTGCTACCCCATGAGGGCAGGAAACTGCCTTTCTACTCCTGCACCCTGCCGTGGCAACAGGAACAATCGCAGCCCTCTGTGTGCCAGCAGGATGCAGGATACCGGCCAAGATGGGTTTGACCTCACTACCCCACCCAGAGCGGCTGGCCAGGCATGTCAACAGGAAAGGGGCTCTGCAGGCTCCGTCCCTTTCCTCGGTGTACTGTGCATCCATCAGTCCAAGTGTCCTGACACTGCTTCTAAGACAGATCCGGGTCCAGAGGCACTAGCACCAGGGACTCTCTGATCCCTCCTGGACTTCCAAAAGTTTGCTTTGGCTCTGCATCCACCCCCAAAAGTTCCCTTTTCCTTAAGTCACACCTAAAAGCAACTTGGAGCTCCTGCAGCCTTTGCACACTTATAATTTTGTTTTCCTATTTAACAATAAAAATAAATGTACGTCAACCACAGTGGATGCTATAGCTCTCAGCTGGGCACTTACCAAGTGTGATGCCATTTGGCCACTCAATGTTGTCAGTTACCAGCACTTGCCGCCCCACGCCATTCAGGCCAGCTTTCTCGATCTTAGCTTTGTCTCCCCAGTCAGACCAGTACATGAACCTGAAACAGAGAGATGCAAGAAAATGGTGAATTGGACTCTACTAATCAGAGTAGGAGGTGCCCTTTTCTCTCCTTTTTATAGCAAAGCCCCTCAGCCACTTCAGCTAATTCTGATATGCACCAAGTGGAGCTACAAAGCTGTCCCACAGAGTGCTCTGCCACAAAACTGGCACCAGAATGCAAAATCTCACCTTAGTAACCCTGTGCAAAGTCTCTCCTGGTGTGTCTGCTCATTATGTGGACGTCACTTAACCAAGTAGCCCATACACGTATCAGACAACTTCCCAGCACAACCTATGTGCTTGGGCCGGCTCAGGTCCATCAAACATGTGACCTAACTATTGTTTCACAACTTCCTATAAAAGCAGTGGCCTTGCAAAGAGTTAGTCCCATTTAAGTTCAATGGATTGATCTATCTTAAAGGGCATCTGAAGTCTTGTTGTGATAAGAACCACCCATGTGTCTGTAAGAGAGGCCAAAAGAAGACTGGAAGGTGTCTGTTGGCAAAGGGAGTGTTTGTGGTCTTTACACCTACCTCTGCGTGGGATCAACAGCAATGGCTCTTGGCTCACTGAGGTCACTGTTGAAAAGTGTCCTCCTCCTGCTTCCATCTGCAGTGGCCACTGAGATGGTCTTGTTTCCAGAATCTGTCCAGTAGATATTCTTATGAACCCAGTCTATTGCCAGTCCTTCAGGAGAGTTCAGCTGGCTGTCTATCAGAATCACTTGCTCAGCTGTGTCACTTGCTTTGTCTATGTAGGCACTGCAAAGACAGGACTTGTCACTGGACTGGCCCACGGCACACAGACCCACGGCCGTACACGTGTGTGGGGTTGGACTTCATACAGCTAAAAGTCAGGTAGCCTCACTGCAACCCCATGGAAAGACGGTGCTCCCGTGGCAGCACGACTGACACAGGGACCCCTATGGCTGCATGTGGCCACCTTCCACATTCTCCTATAGTTTGTTCTTATTTCCCTGTACCTGTCTGGGCTGGCAGGCAGGTCCAGAATAGGCAACTGTCATTTTATTTTTCTACCTGTTTCCTGCTGTAACTGCCCAGTTTAGCAAAACATGTGACTTCAGGAATGTGAACTTGATAGCATCGATTCAGGGGATTTATGGACATTAAAAATATAATCCCCAGTGCTCTGCTGCACAGTTGAACTGTTAAGCATGCAAATAAACATGCTTAAATGAATTAGGACCTTTGTAATTAATTATGATTCATCAAAGGAATTAATGGACCTGTAATAATTTGGCAAGTTGTCTTGTTAGATACAAAGAAAATGTTCACTAAATATCAGTGGCAGCCTCAGAATCTTTCAAACTGATAACGAAAGGCAGCAAACCACATGGTTGTCTCATAAATAATGTTGCTCCTACAAAAGCACACAGGCTGATTCTGCTGCTTTGTGCCTGCACCAATATCAGTTGCACTGAGTGAACTGAACCGGAGTTATTCTGAGTCAGCATCAGTGTTTCTAAGAGCTTAGTCTGGCTTGGTACATCCCCCAAAAGTTACAAAACAGCAGAAACTTTCCACCCTCCCTCCCACCCCTGACCATTTGAAACTGCAGGATGGTTTACATCTGCTGCTCACTGGCCATCATGCCAGTGGAAGAAGAGGGTTAAGTCACTGCAGTGAGCTGCTGTGCTGTACCCGCAGTGTGACTCACTGCACCGCTGGGCAAGCCAAGAGAGGCTCCTGTGGTTTCCAGAGTGGGAAGGCTGAAATACAGGTGATATTTCAGTTCTCTCAGTAACTAAATATTGTATAAGATCTTCTGACACACCAAAAGGAAAGGATCTAGAAGGGCAAGTGAGGTGAGCATTAAGAAAGATGGATCTCTTGCCAGCAATTACCTCGTCTATCATGGTTTTCACTTTGTGATAGCCTCTCAGCTATAGATTGCTTTTACCCAGAGAACTACTGCAGGTAGAGTCCAGTTCTCTGCTGGAAGGACGTAGTGGCCATTTGTTTAGAAGTGTTTGATATTAGTGATAGTAGCGCTATCTTGAACAGGAACACCAAATGTTAAGAAGTTACAATTGCACAGCTTGCTCTGCAGAAAGGGGTGGGACGTAGAACAAAGCTAATGCAAGCAGGAGTAAGCAAGAGAAAAATTCTGCTGTTTGGAAAAAACAAAGGTCTTGGTATAGCCATATTCAGAGTATGAACACTGCTCAGTAGCCCCCAGTGCCACAGGGCATTCACTGTCAGAGAGCTCAGAAGGAGCAGTATCTTCAGTAATTCCCTGTGTATGAACACGAAGCCCTTACCCACCCCCGCCTGTGCCTGCACGATCAGACACGGTGCAAGCAGCCAGCTTTCTGCTGAACCATCTCCCCATTTCAGAGCCCACAGGCCTGCTCAGGGTCCTGTCTAGATACTTGAGTGCTTAATGCTCAGCACAGCCTGAGCAAATTTCCTACCACAGCCTGCAGAAAGCCCAGCTGGGCTCCCACACACTGAAACAAATCAACCTTTGCCTGATCATTAGGTAAAATCCAGAACAAATCACTGAAGAAGCTGCAGTAGGGTGCAATAGCTATGCAAATCAGAATATACATGGGGGATTTTCAGCACATAAATTAAATGCATTTTTGACTAGGCACACTCACAGACCCTGGTAGATAATACTGTGATGGATGCCATAAAAACAGCTGAAGGAGGAGGGAGAATGAAAATTACAAAATGCGTGCTGTGGTCAAGTGTGGTGAATTTATATCCAGTCTGCCAGAGACTACAATGGGCATCTCGTATCCATGTTGCTAGCTCCTTGCTCCCACCGTTTGCCTCCTTTGTGCTTTCAGACGCTAAGTCCTTTGTGGTTTCACATCGGGTGAGCACACGGTGCAGCAGCATCGCTCAGCATCAGAGTCTCACGCAGCATTGCTTGGCAATACCAGGATTCAGTAAACAAGAGCCTACGTGTAGTTGCACAAATGCAACAGGACCTATTATTGATGAAAAGCCTTCCCGTATTATTAAACCAGGGAACTGCACAAGCCCCTGATCAATGCCTGTGAAAACCTTACAAAGTCTGGACTAGAACAGGAAATCCAGTAAGGAAAGAAATGCTCTCAGGTTCCCAGAACCCTGCATTGTTCTCTGCAGATTGTCCTTAAGGGCTACAGACTGAACCATAGCTTTGGAAAGGCACCAAAACACACATCCTCTTGTGGCCCTTACCTGTAGATTTTCCGGTAGAACAAATCACACCAATATATTCTGTTTGTTGACACCTCCACATCCAGTGCCACAACGTTCTTCAGCATGGGGATGATGCGAGAGTAGTCCCTTTTCACCAGGTCAATCTTACGGACCTCGTGGCGATTGGTGAAGATCAGGTACGGACTCTTGCCTGCCACAGAAAAATAAGCACATTTGTCATTTTAGCAGCTGACCCAAGGGGCAGATTCATCTTTCATTTCTCAAACAACAACAGAACCATCAGTTACTGTAAGTTCTGCTTTGTAAGGAAGCTTTACACCACACCAGAAGCACGTGTAAAGGGCTTCCAGAGGCAGAGCTGTCACACGCGGACATGGAGGGCCACAGCACCGCTGTGGTCACGAGAAACACAGTCTCTTGGTCTGCCAAGCCACAAGCAAAACTCTGGGGAATGTCCTCACCTTCAATTACATGTTTTAGATACAAAATACATAGGCCAAGTTTTGGTGACTCAGGGCCAGGACAAGGAAGAGGCAGCTCTCTGGGCTGGCTAGAGGGAAGGGAGGCAGCAAGACCTGACAGAGCCACGCTGAATCCAGCAAAGCCAGGACTGGATGTCAGGGAGGAATTTTAGACTGTTAAGTATATGCAGACCTCACACAGTCACCTCAGTGCTTGAGCTCAGGCATTTCAGAATTTTTTTGTGGGGGCCAGAGCCTGCAGCCTGGGTGGTGGTGATACTGCTGCTGCAGTCCTGATCTCAGGCCAGAGCCTCTCCAGAAGAATAAAGTCAACCTACATTTTCCAAAAGAGAAGAGAGCAGGACACATAGAAAGACAATAGTTATTTTGCTTAGATGACCACAGTCAGCACCTTAGCCTCCAGTTAAGCCTCCAGTTATTCACAGTGGGCCCCATGGAGGCCAGTTTCCCACTGTAGAAGACAGACACCTCTGTCTCTAGGGTCAGGCCAAGAGGTGCACATCCTTGCTCTTGGCAAGTAGCAGAGCATGTGATTCTCTGTGTTCTTAGGTGGCACTAAAATAAGCTGTGAGTCAAACAGCTAAAGCTTTAATTTGCTCTTTGTGCACCTCCCTGTTTGAGATAGGGACAGGATGGGAGCCTCAGAATGAGCTTGTGTTAGACTGGTTTGTCTCCAACAGTGGCCAGTAGAAGATACTAGAGAAGAGCATCTTTCCACTGGGAAGGACAAAAAGGGGATTGAGGAACACAATACTGAAAGGGAAGTGCTGGAAGAAGGTTCTAGCCCTGGAATACGTTGTGCTGCAGTGCTCCCAGCACAGACTATGGGGCACAGCAGCATTTTCTAACCAACAAGCAGATCAGTGTCCCAGGATTCAGGTCAGCCCTAACTCACTGCAGGTGTGGGACTAACAGACTGTATGAGGACAGCAGGACGCTGTGCATGCCATATAGAACCTGGGAAGAAAGAGGCCACATAGATGTGCAGGATAACACCAGAGAAGCAATTTCGTATGGCAGGTAACTCACCCTACCCCAGGGTTAGCTTCCACTAAAGAAACCCCTAGCATGGCTAATGCTCAGTCTTGCACAATTCAGCTTGCTATCCCTCTGACATTAACATTCATTTTTGCAAGAAGGTTGAGCAAACTGTTGGTGTTCATACTGAGATTTGCATAAGAGGCTGGGAGGGTGGTGAGGTGGCTAACCTACTGTGCTTTAATTGGGATGTTTTCTTCCTTTTAAGACTACCACAACTAAATGTTTTTGCTGCACTGTTTTTAACAACACTTGTCAAGAGACTTTCTTTTCTAGTTTCAGCTTCAAACAGCCAACTAGTGACTGTAATCTTGCTCTGTACACTGTTAAAATATTCTGATTTGCATGATCAGTAGTTCTTGCCTAGAGACGCATCTGCTATCACTGCAGCAGTTCCGTGCCGCTCAAAATGAAATGTCTTTGCTTGCTTGCTTTGCTACTTTCCTTTTGTTTCTGCTCCTCTAGCCTCAGCCATGCAAGCATTTCTTATTGGAGTTGTGATGTTGAGCAAGCAGAGTTTAAGTGCCTGTGGCATTGCCTTACCTACAGCTTTGCAGTTCTTGGACAGGGTGTCCATCTCATATCCCTCGTAGCACTCGCATTTGTAGTCCCCCTTGTAATTAATGCAGATCTGGCTACAAGCGTCTGGATTCTCACATTCATCTATGTCTGAAAGGAGTGTTTGAAACCCATCAATAACTTGAAATCAAACCATCTGTGATGGAGCAATGTTGAAGTGAATATAATCACGTCTCTGTATGGTGAAACACAAGGGACTGCTGTTTGCATGTAAATTACCTCCACACGTTTTTTTATCCAGAAGCTTGTATCCGGGCGGGCATTCACATTCATAACCAATCTTCAAGTCTTTGCATATGTGGGAGCAACCACCGTTGTTCATAGAGCATTCATTAATACCTGGAAGGGATATACACATTCTCTATGACAAAGGGGGGATTTCAGTTCTAAGATTGATATCCTCAGAAAATTTCCCATATCTGTCAGCTTTTGGTAGCCAGGAGCTGGCCCCATAGAGCATATCAGTGACTTCACAGATAGGAAACCACCACCTTTCTTGCTCATTATTATTCCAAACCGAGACTGTAGGATCATTTGGACTGAGAGCTAGTCACTAAGTGAACAGGGAGCCCTGGGAATACAGCGTATGTGAATCTCTGCATCTCATCCCATCAGAGAGCTGCTGCTTTGAGCATGTTCTTCCACATGTGAGAAACTTCCAAGGGACCTAAGGGCTCTCTCCAGGAGACTCCTTCTTCCCCATGTGCTGGTTCATGTTGACTTTTCTGAACAGTCTCTCTGAGCTTTAATAATTCATGCTGGGGGAGTCTCATCTCCCAGGGGCCAGCTATTTTGAAATACTGTACTATTTTCCCATCTAGCTCCAAGGAATGATCTATGTGAAACTTCCAGAAGGCACCAAAGTACAGTCTGTCAAAGATACTCCATTAGCACTGAGATACAGTCCTCCCACAAACACATCCCACACGACAGTCTCTGCTGGCAGCCCGCATCAGCCCAAGTGTGCAATTTATGAAGCAACAGCCCCCATCCTCTCCTGGGTCCCCATCTAATCCAAGGCCACCTCTCTGATCCTGCTTTCAAGTGCTGAAATGAAAAACAGACTAAACAGATTCTTGTAACTAGAACTGAATGAGAGGTTGAACAAAGCTGGTTTTCTGTCAGAAATAACATTCTTGTTGTAATTAACCTACACAGGGTGAAGGGAAAGTCCTCTCCCTAAGAAAGGCTGCTGAATAGAAACCGTGGGATTTCAGGGACAGTGGGCTCACTAGAACAAGCAAACTGATTTGCCTCAATCTATGATGCAATTTAAAGGTAAATTTTTCATTTATCTTTTACTTCTTGCTTCCTTGCACACTGCAGGTGAATAGTACAGCAGAGCTGTTAAACCAGTGCTCTTGGAAGAAAATGAAAACAACCACAAGCCAATTAAGTTAGTAAGACCAGGAAAATACCGTGGCAGAAGGAACCTGTCTCAGCTCTGGGATGCTTTCACCTTCCAATCAAAGACACAGACATATAGATATCAATACATTATTAATAGAGCAAGTTCTCTAGGCTCCAAAAAGGTGTCAACAGAGTCACATTGTGTGTTGTCACAATAAACAGTGATGTTTATTAATGGATATCACCTATTCCTACACTTGCACAGGTCTCTAGCAAATTGGGTCATAAACATGCACAACTGCTCCCTGCAACATAGTACAAAGGCTGTTTCAACTAACAAGCAAATCCTCACTCAGATGATTCCCATGGTTTCAGAGGTGCTTTGTGGAATGGATTTAGAGACTGTAAATCAAGTGCTGGTTCACTTGCTGCCTTTCTCCATGGGAGCTGAGGAGGAGCCAGGCCTGTTCTCTTTCTGCTGGGCAGCTGCTGCCCATTACCCAAACTTCAGCAGTATATTCACTGGCTGCCTAAAATAAGACAAGTGGTGTTCTGTTTTCTGCTGTGCTTTTGTTTTTTGGTAACTTTGGATGGCACTGCAATGTCTAGCACACAGCTAGACAGACACACCAAGATGAGGCACATGTCCTGAACCTCCTGTCTTCTGCACGGATTACTTGCGTGTGGGTGTTACATTCACAGCAATCCACATCATTCTGCACTCTTAAAAGAAACGTGTTTCCTTTAGGGGCTATTCTCTGCTCAGCTTCTAACTCAAAGAACACTTCACTGCCAGCTTGGGACTGTACCAAGACAGCCATGGTACCACCGTAAGGCTGAGCATCAAGCCCAGCTGTGCCATGCCACTGCCCAGGCTCCTAAGACAAACTGGGCTGCCAGCTTTGCTGGGAGACCTCACAGGCAGACAAGTTGCAACACCCACTCAGAGAGACAGGGAGATGTGGATTAGTGTGGAAGAAAGCATGGGCATACTGAGAGTACATGGTAAGAGCATTCTCACCAGGCACGCACACACACTTCTTGTCTGATACAGAGGAGAGACTGACAATTCTTCCTGAGTGAGAGTTATTTAAGAGGCA
Source organism: Ceryle rudis (assembly GCA_033439905.1). Classification (NCBI taxonomy): domain Eukaryota; kingdom Metazoa; phylum Chordata; class Aves; order Coraciiformes; family Cerylidae; genus Ceryle; species Ceryle rudis. The sequence goes on along the minus strand of JAAGNO010004668.1, from coordinate 102,363 downwards.
GGCACTGAGCTCCATGCTACTGGTGCTCCATGATGTCATGGAAAGGGATGCCTGTCTGAGACATTTCAGCACTGGGGAAAAAGCCATATGTGTTTGAGTAATGCTCCAGATTGGGGCTGGTGCCTGTAATGCCCAGTGGAAAAATGAGGGGCTTCCTTAGGGAGAGTGGCACCACTCTCTGGCCTGGGCTTTCCATTCTGCTGACTCTGGCAGCCTCAGTGCAGACCCAGCTCTTGTGGCTCTGAAGTTCTCACTAGCCCAGAGCTGGCAGGATGCTGCAGAGAGCCAACCTACTGTCATTTTTAAGGGAAGCAGCAACGACATGTAAAACACAGAAATGGCTGAAGCCATCTCTCAGTGATTGTTGCCACTCTGTTTTCACCTTCAAAGCATGATCCCAATACTAAACTTTTATGATGTTATCATCATCTTACAATTCAAAGATAATTTAGGCAATGAGGCTAAAAAACTGGTTTTGTGCTGTGGAGGACACCTTATCTGGGGAGAGGGGGAATTCCTGATTCCTAGTCCTGTGCTCAGTTCATACATCCCTCCAAGAATAAGAGCTGAGCTGAGAAGGGCACAGTTCAAACTTACAGATGATCAGACTAGGCTACTAATTATATTTGTATGAAGGGTGATGAGAGAATAAAGGCAAGGAAAGAGGAGCAGAGTGAGAAATAGCATTAGCAGTTACATGTGGTTACACTCAAAGCTGTGAGCACCAGATGGAGGAGAGGGGAAGCAGTTACAACAGGAGCAACACGTAGAAGGCAAGTACTGTACCACATTCTTTCAGAGGCTCGTCAGACCAGTCCCTGCAGTCTCTATGTGAATCGCACACTTTGCCTCCGTCAATGCACTCTCCACTCTTACACTGAAACTTGCTGGGACTTTCACATGCTGACTCTGTCATGTCGGGCAAGAGAGGAAAGCAACTAAGTTAGACCAGGCTCATGACAACAAAAAGCCTGACATAAAGTTCTAAGAGGGTGTCATTAGCAGAAATGCGATGGGATTAAGCACATGAACATTAAGCCTGAGCATCATGCAAGCAACTTTTCAAATCATACAGTCTGCCTGAGCACAATCAACTCTCCCAAGCAACCCCACTGTCAGAATGGCTTAAAACTCTCCGCAGGGAGCAGCCTGGCATGGCCCAGGGGAGCAGCACATGCCCCCTTCCCTTTCCAGCGGTCACATGCCTCTCACAGGTTTACACCACAGAGCATGAGCAGCGCAGAGCTGTCTGTACCTACCTTGGACGCAGCCTGCCTCATCGCTGTTGTCAGGACAGTCATGCACCTTGTCACACTGCTTTGCTCCATGGATACAGGTCCCATCGCCACACTGGAATTCATCTGGGCGGCAGGTCACCAGAGCTTTAAGACAACACATTTAAGCATTAGACACACAGGGCTTGAATCTTTTGTGTGGTACCTTTTAGCCATGTAACTCTGACACTGCTGGAGTTTTACACCCTCTGTCAGAAAACATCACAGAGCATTGGCTGCTTCCACCAGAGCAATAGAGGCAGCAGCTGCCTCAGCCACTGTCCTCCTGAGCTGCATTGCCATCCCAGATCACCCTCTGCATCCTTGGGAAAAGAGCCCTAAAACCTGTATGTGCAGACCTAGTCAAAACCAGATCAGTGCAGGCAGAGAAGCTTCGCAGGTGAGACACAAGAAAGCAAGCAGGTGGCAAAACTATTGGCAGCGGAGCACCCTTGGGGTCTTCGGTCTATGTGAGAGGCCAGGCTGCTTTCCATCTAGGAGTGCAGAGTCACACCGGGTAGGCAAAAGCAACTGCTCCTACTCTCTCATTCCCAGAAAGGATTCTATTTAAGATATATTTCAAAAGACATTCAGTCTAAGGGCATGGGCAAGAGATGCACGTTGACTCTCTCTGCCAAAGCCAGTGACAGACATGATCATGTGGTTATTAAATGCCCAGGAGCTAACAGACCACTGGAAGGCAGAAGGGCTCTGCTGTGCTGTGGCTTGGTGTTTCTTGGTTTACAGACCAAAATCATCTCCACAGTGTCAGGCCAGGTTTCCAGCCTGAAGCTTATTTGCCCAGGTCAGGTTATTAAAGACTTTGCTGATCAACAGCAAAGTTGGGGAAAAAAAAAAAAAAAAAAAAAAAAAAGTCAGCTGCACTGACCACACAAACAGCAGCCACCTCTCCCTCCCCAAGGTTACCCTAAGTGAGAGACCCCCCTAGCTAGGCCCAGGCTTGCGATGACAAAGGGTACAGGCACTCACTAGCCAGCAAAGGGCTGCAGCCTATAGTTCATTGGCAAAACAGGCTCCTCATTCCTGGAACATGTTATGCAGCTTGCTTCTGAAGGGACTGTCTTACAGATGTTTTCTTAAAATCCTATTAAGGTGTCTCTCCCTGGAGAGCTCTTGATTCTAGTCTTTCCATCTTGCTGATTGCATCCTGGTATCATCTGACAGAAAATCACTGCCTCTGACTAGCTAGAGGAGGTCAGCACTGATGTTACTACATGGGAGGTGAGAGCTACGTGGCAGACCTTCCTTGACAATTTGACAAACTGGTTCTAAACCAAAAATTACTACTTTCAGATAACCCAGGAAGAGCCATGGACATGATGTGAGCTAGTGTTGATGCCATAAAGCGTTAGTTGCACAAAGGCTCGGCTTTATTTGTGATTGCATCCCCCAGGATGCAGCATCCAGATTCGTGACTGCTTCACTGGACTTAGCTCTAGTGCATCTTCAACTGGCGAAGGGCACAAGGGACAGGAAAAGCCACAACTGCAGGGCTGGTGGGGGAAGGGAGAAATCCTGTCTTTAGAAATACACAGTATTCACATGAGGAAAGTTTGGAAATAGCACTGCTCCTTGAGGGGAAAGCCATATGCACTATATTCATAAAAAGCTGCAAAGTGAGAAAAAAATCCCAAGCAAACAACATAGTTATGGGACCAGCTCTGTCACCTGAAATGTGACCCAATAAATAATAAACCCAAGCACAGAAATAGGAAACCTCAGCAGGACATCTGGGACAGCAGCTCCAAACTAAGCATCTGGGAACTGCTGCTCTAAATGGAGGAAAATGGAGAGAAGAAAAAAATCTGTGACCCCAGATCTGGAAGTGGCACTGAGAGCTCCTGAAGGGACACAGAGGCACTTCAGCTTGAACTGTTCCTGCCATGTACAATCACCTGCCTGGAGAAGCCCTGGTGATGGAGAGACCACCATCCCCCTAGGTAATCCAAACCTCATCCAAGCTAAACCTTGGCTGCTGCAAAGCTTTTCTTACTGTCTAGCTGAAAATTCCCTTGCCACGATTATTTCTTTTCTTCAACCCCAACATGAAAAATAGTTTATTTCACCTTTTCTGTAGCAACTTGTATATGTAGAGACAGGAAAGGGTGGTTCTCCATTTCTGCCTGTAAGTATTAACCGACCACAAAAGTATGCAATTAAAGCCAATGAGGGTCTTGTCTTTCCTGGAGCAGGAACAGGTCTCCAAGTAAATCTGCACGACAACAGCTACAGATTTGGAAGGCAGCTGTTATAAAACCTACTAATCGTCCTCAGTTGTCATCTTCTAAAAAGCAGTTATAGTCAGATGCTAAGAATAGAAAGGTTTCTACTCCTAAAACACATTAAAATGAAGGGAAATGTTGCAGGAACTGTCTCACTTCTAACTCCAGCAGAGCTGTGGAAGTTCAGACCTTTGATGAAAGGCCCCTAAGCCTCTTAACAGACATTCAGAGAGAGACTATACAGCAACAACTTCTACAAATCACAAAGATATTAAAATGCATGTACAACATTTCTATTTTTTGGGGGCGTTGTTCAGTAAGAGGCGAAAGAATGCTACATTTATACCTTGCCTGGAGAGCATAAGTTTGAGAGGAAAAGGTCAGGAACTTTGTTACCCAGAAGCTGGGATACAAACACATCTCAGCACCACTGTCAGAGTCAGCAGCAGGCTGCTGTCAGGGCCATTCCCAAAGCAGAGCAATATCCCAAGAAGTGGGAAGAGCTGTGCTGTTTATTTGCACAAGATGTTCAGAAAATTGCTGTGCTATTTTGGAGGGTTTAGATCAGTGAAATCTCAGCAGTTTTATAGCCATCTCCTCTGCTCTGCAAATCAAATATGAAACAATTTACCATAGCCCTGCTAAATTAACAGGTGCACTTAAACAGACACACTTTCCATTTGCAAATACTGGGCACATGGCTGTGTTACTCAAATTCATCAGATATATTCCAGATTTCAAGTCCAAGCCTGTGCTTCTTCTGTTTGTGTTCCACCCCCTGCACCCCCCCTTAAATGAACTTAATCTCAGGAAAAACTCAGCATTTGCAAAATGCATCAATCCCATTTTATACTTGGGGAGACAGAGGCACAAAAGTGTGAGGTCAGGTCTCAAGGGATCTGTTTTCTAGCTGTCAGTTGCAAGCATTATTTATTCTCCCTCCTGGATGCCCTAATACGAGTTGCAAAGGACATTTTAAAATATAACCATTCCAGATTTGGAGACTAATAAATCTAACCTAATGTTCATTTTATAAATATATATACATATTTGAATATATATCCTAGGGAAAAAAACCCCAACCGCTCAGTGTTCTCACGCAGCTTTCTTGAAGTGACTCATTCCCTCCTATTTATTTGCTGTCTTGCTGCCAAAACCTGTTCACCAATTGTCACCCTTCGTTTCTGCTCTACTCGTTTATCACCCCAAACTGATTATAACAAATGGCTGGTGATGGCCTCATGACATTTTTTTTTTTAAATCATTAGCTCCCATCCCTCTATTTTAAACAATGAAACCCCCATACAATTCCTATTTGCAAAGGAAGACATAGTGCTGACACCTGCAGTTTTAATCAAGTCAAACCTAGTGGTACTTGTGCCATCCCTGTTGCTCAGGGGATGGAGCAGTGTCATACATCTGTAACTCCCCGTGTGCCACGCCATACTGAGCTCAAAAATTTTTGGAGAGGAAAAAAATATAACAAAGGTCAATCCCTGAACTCTTCAACAGATGCACACTGATGCTGAGTTTCCAGAGCTGTCAAACGTCACTTTTTTACCGCAGGCATGTGCACCCAAGCAACAGCTGCATTTAAGATGGGGATGCAACATTCGTTTTGACTCTGACCTAGTCGACCCATCAGCTACACAAACACTCAGTGCTGCAAGTCCTTCCCTGGCTACTACCTTAGAGATACCCCTCCTCGTGGTGTAAACAGCAGCAGGCTTGTGTACCTCTGTGGCGCTGAGGTAACTCCTGGTTTGCACAGGTCTAAAAGGCAGAACCAGGCTCTCCATACGGAGGGGTGCTGCAGTAGCTAAACCACGGAGCTTTGAATCTCAGTGTTTCTTGGCCTGCAGGCCTAAAAAGCAGCAGCATCTCACATGCTCATTTCTCCTGGGTAGATAAGCTGCATATTGTGCTGTACTGAGAGTTACTGGAAAAAAACCTCAGGTGCTAGTCAGAGATATCTCAAGTCACTTCTGCCGTGTTTCCTCCTTCCTCCACTGGTTGTCAGCACTGTGCTGTGCTGCAGAGGTGTCCAGCTGTGTTCCTCTGTCCCAGGGAGGCTGTCCTTGGGGTATCTGGAGATGTGACTTGGTGAAGCTGCTCTGTAGCTGAGGGTTGCTGTCAGAGCTGTGCTCCTTTTGGGCCTCATGCCTCAGCAGCTGGAGCTCAGCTGGATATTGCTGGTGATTGTCAGATCAATGAAAGAAGCTGGGGAACACAGTGCTCCCCCTGCCTCAGCATGGTGCATTGGCACAGTCCCACTCTCACCCAGTGGAATGTCAAAGTAAATGGGGCTGTAGAAGACTCAACACAATTTCTTTCAGGTTGAACAACAGGGATTGAATTTTTAAGAGACATTTCATTGGAAAGTGCCATCTGTAAGCCACTCCTTCACACTCCTGTAAGCCCTTCCTTCACTGCTTGGAAATAGAAGAGAGCTCACTTTTCCCCCTCCTGAGTTGTCTAAACTCAGCCATTCTGCCAGGTTGCCTTGACTACAGGGAATGCAACCTGTGGGAGAGTGATCAGTTCTGCTGGGAGTCTCCCCTGCCCCAGAGACCAGTTCTTCAGCTATGTCTGTAGTGTGGGTCTAGCCACCACCTCCTGATTCTGAGGGCACATAAGTACAGTATCATCTACAGAAGGTCTCACAAAGAAAAGACGCACCAAACAACAGAGGCTGTCCCAGCCAGCAGTGCACATCTCCATTGGCAGTCACTTCATACTGAAATGGATGTCAGAACCCAACTTTGTCTCTTGATTCCACCGTCCCTGTGATGCTTCAGACTCTGGAAGTACTGCTTGGTTACCTGCTGCCCAAGAGCTCTGCCAGTTCCTGTATCGCCTTCTTGGAGATGAAGGAAAAGACATCCTACCTACTCCATCCCAACTTGAAAGGGGTTTGACGGCAATGGCATCGTTGTACCCAGCAGTCAATGCTGCTCTCTTCCTAACTAAACATATCTGGCTTCTTCCGCTCTGCTCTCACCTCTCTTTTAAAAGAGCCCTTGGTTCTTTTAAAGCATAGCAGCCTCCAAGGTTACCTATGGCTCATCCCTCTGCTCACCTCCAGAGTAAACAGTGGTGTCCAGGACCAACTACATTGTCCTCCTATTGCTAAAGAAGCCACAGAATTTACACCTGCCCCTCTCTGCCTGGGAGTGAGTCTGATCCCCTGCTCCTTGAAGGGCTCTCCCACACAGCTGCACTGAGCTCATCAGCCTAGATTCAGGGTTGTCATGAGTATGAAAAAATGGTGCTGGTGAAAGTGGTAAATTTTCTCAGGTACCGTTACAGAAATGTCTGGTTTCTGCAGCTGGTTGTTGCCTTCATCCCTAGAGGTGGCCCAATGTCAGAGCTGCTAAATATATACAGCTATGTAAATATTTTATTTTAATCTTGTGATTATGAATATTTCAGCGGAACATTTTGCTCTTATTTTCCTGTGTATCTCTCTCCCTCCTCAGGTAAGTGACCAGCTTGAACAGTTTAGTGGCTAAAAATGGATGAAACATTCAAAATACCATGCACACCAACACCACCATGTTAAATGCATAGCACCAGCTGAAAAGAAATCCATTATTTATTAGCTCTGTGCCTTTATCAAGCCAAGCTCAAAGTGCATTTCAAACTGGATTCTTCAGAGGTGCTGCACTTGACTGCCTCATTCAGTACACTCTAACTTCAGAGGCAGAAAATTAATTATTTTTTTTCTGCTGATCATGTATTCCCTTTAGCATTGTGGCTTCTAACCTCCAGGCTGTGACCCCACCACACAGCCTAAGGGCTTTGAACATTTTTCTCATTTTCCTTTCCTTGTCTTTCTAGTGAAACAGATCTCTTCTGAGGCACAGCACCACCCAACAGCTCTTGCACCTCTTCTCTGAATTCTGAGGGAAAAAAACATAAAAGAAGCATGGAATATACTTGACCCTGCTAGGTTAGGCACCCAGCCATGACATTTGGGACACAAACGCTGTTTGTCAGGAACACAGTTGCTGCACAGACATCAAAGACTTGCCTTAAAACACAGCCCACAGCAGCCTTCTGGCCCCTCTCCCCAACAAAGGAAAGCCTTTACCCCTGTCCTACTCCTGCAGACACTCACGGCAATCCTGCTCGTCAGACTTGTCCTTGCAGTCTTCGTCCCCATCGCACTTCCAGTTCAGGCGGATGCATTCACCATTGCCACACTGGAACTCATGAGCCGCGCAGGTGTTGAGGGCCTTGGCATCGTAGCCACACTTCTCTATGGACTCGTCCGACTGATCCTCACAGTCTGGCTGGTTATCACAGACCCACACCTCTGGGATGCACACGCTGTCATTGCACTGGAACTCATTGGGGTTGCAGGTCAGAGGGGAGCATTTTCTTTCATCGCTGCCATCCCCGCAGTCATTGTCACCGTCACACACGAAGATGATGGAGATGCATGATTTGTTACTGCACTGGAACTCGTTGGGAGAGCAGGCTTGGGAATAAAAACAAAGAGGTGAGCTGTGACATCTCCAACCTGCCCCTCACCACTGTGACAGCTTTAGCACACTAGGAATGTCTGAGCCAGAGTGAGGGCAAGGACACAAAAGCATTACCTTGGCTGTCCTAACCCAAAACATTTTTCCCCAGTAGTAAATTACACAGTAAGGAGCAGGTGAAGACACAGGGGTCATCTCCCCAGCTGTGCCATTGGACACATCCTCTATAGGCCACGAGCAGCCCTCAAAAAGAACGGCCAGTACGGCTGCAAGGATTGCAAGAAGGAAAAGTGGGGGGCCAGTAGTAGCACTGCTCTGGTGCTGAAGCAAAAGCCACCAGACAAGTCCCAGTTTTTGGGGTGACAGCACAGAAAGAGTGGGGAGACTGTGGGGTGGGCTGGCACATGCTGGTGGACTCGCACAGCGCTTTGCTTCACTCCACACTGACATTACCAGCTTCCTGACTTTCATAAGCACAGAATCAGGTTTCAAGATTTCACAGTGTGCCTGGTTTTGGACATATTAAGTGGGATGTGTAGGGTAAATATTTAGTGAGTCGAGCATCAATTTAGCTGCAATCTGCCAGTAAGGCCCTTTACAACACACTGAACGCCTTCCCTGGAAATCACAACTCAACATTAACATACAAATGAGGTGTTTGTCAGATATGAAGCTGAGTGGAGCACTCTCCTCTGCAAGCCTAATGGACAGCTGAACCAGAGAAGCCTGCTCAAATTAAACTTTCAGGTACTCCAACAATGTGCAGCTCACGGTCACTTTATTTCAGCAAGGGGAACCAAAACCCTGGAAGAAATTCTCCTTAAGTACTTTTAGGTAGTTATGTAAAAAAGAATTCTGCTTGTGCAGTTTCAGTCATCTACAAGAAAGTTAGGGCTTTGATAAATTACAAGTAGAATAAATATACAGAAATAAATGACACTAACTTATTTCTTTTACATTGTGCTTGGGAGTCTTTTTGTCTTCAGAAGCAGAACTATTTACTGTCATATCTGCAGAGCCTCAGTAACACACCAAACAGTTCAGATGGTACCAATCGCTGCAATGGCAAGTGGCCACAGCAAGTTTTCCAGCTTTCTGCTGGAAAGCAGCAGACTCTTTGTAAAGGAGTTGTCATATCCCAGCTTTCAGCCAAGGACAGAAACGCAGTAATATTCTACTGAAATATGATGTCTGCTTTATACTCAGGAATGAAACTCTATCTAGCAATGAAGAACACTTATTTACATTCTAGCTTGCAAACTTGCTGGGCTCAGTCTGCTAACCTAAGCAGCCTGAAGTTTTAATCAGAGTGAGACAATATAGATATACTTCTCCCCTCCTGCTCTGTGTTCTCTCCAGTTTAGTTCCAGGTTCTCCAGATTTTACGGTGTCTAAGAGTAGCAATCTGTCTAATTAGAAAAAAAAGAGGTTTGATGCAATACTGCTGTGCACTGGCTACAACCCAAGCTCGCTCCAACAGGAATAAATGTTAAAGAGAACCCCAGCTGCACGCTGCTGTGTGCTCAACTTGACATCAATAATTAAATGCAACAGAGTGTGGTAGTCCCCAGAGGAGCACCTCGTGTTAGACACTGAAGTATCATGTGGTCCAGGTGGGTTGCTCAGGCTCCTTCTGTACTCAGTAGAGTATTGGGGATATAGAGAGATGCTCTCGACAGGCAACTCCTGCCACGTACCTTGGGGTAAGTACTGTCCCTGGGAGAGGCTAATATTTTTCCTCTCCAGAGGGAACTGAGGTCAGATAACTAATATTAGGAAATGAATCCCACTCATAAGGGCCTGAAATAAGAGCACCTTCTGGTGGAGAAGCATTTAAAAAAACCCAACTCTTCTGCAGGCAGAAATGAGCCCATTAAATGCTTAGGGTTTTGCCCAAATTCTGCTCTTTGTCTTCACTGAGCACACATTTCTATTCTTATCCCTTACAGAAATAATCTACAAACCCCACTGATCAGTACACAGCAGTATAACCTAACAGTGTCTTCAGATGATGCATAAGATGGAACTGCCAAGTGGAAATTTAAGGTAACAGTTATAATCTTACCAATCTATTTTAAAAAGGCAATGAGAAACAGGGATATTTCAAGGGCTATGTACAGTTTCTGTATTAGATAAGGCTGAGAAGCAGGAATTGCTTTTCTGGCATTATTTTGATGAATCTCAGATCAGTGAGCAAAACTTTGCATAGTCCTTTGATCCCCAATTTTTGGGTAAGGTTGTAATGATTTGCACATTCCAAATGTGCATTAATTTCCTTTCCCTCAACTGTAATGAGCCCATCTTTTTTCCCCTCGTTGTTTTCCTGGTCCCACCTCTACCCCTCCTTCTGTCTGTGCGTGCTTCCCTTCAGAAATCTGCTGCATTGGCAAATTAGCTACTGATAAACATGTGTGGGATACAGACAATGGAAGTTTGCACAAAAGCTCCTCCTCTGCACCTACAAATCCCAGTACAGATAGAAGATTACAGATAATCGCAGCCAGAAAATAGAAGCAGTTCAGCTTTTGTAACCTCTCATGAGGATGTTCTTAGTGAAGCTTGTGAATTACTAGCTAGAAAAATCGCATGGTCATGATTATTTTATTTCTTTTTAAAAATTAAATTTAGTGTGATGACTGCACTAGAGACGACAAGTTCTCTCTCTGCTGAACAAGCACAGCAGTCTGGCTGTTAACTCCCCCTTCCCACCACCACAGTCCTTAGGTGGGGATCAACCTCTGCAGCTCAGCAGAGCAGCTAGATCAGGGGCAGTGGCACCAACACTGACACGGCATCACCTGCACTGGGCCAAGGCCTAGAGGGCAGAAGAGCAGATCTGTGTGCTTACGTCTTCCTGCCTGCAATTACAGCAGCAGTATGCTGCTGGGACAACCAGTAAGACTGATGGGCTGCTACCACTGTGCCATGACAAGGAGGCTGCTGGACAGCCACCAGAGCTGTCACAGGAACCACTGCAATGTGTACACTAGCAGCCAGAGGCAGTACCAAATGGGAGCACATGGTCCCATGCTACAGAAGGCTGCTCTAGGCACCTCCTGCTGAACTCAAGAAATAAAAATGCCCTTTTTTTCATTTACAGACCTAATGACCACCTCCAGACCAGCTTGAATGGGACAGCTCCTTCTGGGTCACACGTCTCCAGCAGAGCCCTCTGTCCCCATGTGCAGCTGGCTCTCCTGGCAGGCCATGGGAAGGTAGATAATGTCCCAATTCCTCTGACCATTCTGTTATCCTCTCTGACAGCTAAAATCTGCAGGGCATGCCAGGATAAAGCAAAGTCTGCAGCTTCCAACCACTCGGGAACTTACTCTGGCACAAACAAGCAACAGAGGCGAAAAGCTGCTTACAATCCCCCTGTACCTAGGCAAGAGCCAGCATGCTTTTGCTCTTCGGGGTCCCTGCTGCACAGCTTGGTGCTCAAGAACACAAAGTAAAAAGTCCAGGGACAGTTTAATTCCCATCTCCTTTTCATAAATCTGTCAGGATACCTAGACAGTCCCATCGCTGCAGCATTTCGCTGCCTCCAGAGCATTTCCTTAGAAAATATGCAAAGAGTAATTAAATCATCCCTGGGGTATTTCTTCTTTCGCTTGAGCAATTTGTTTGCGTTCTCGGATTTTGCTACCTGTCCTATTGCAAGCTTATTCGTGCAAAACAAAGGAAATAAATATTAGGTTGTTTTCCTTAGTGCCAAAGAAATTAATAAAGATCATACTCTAAGGTGCAAAACCTACTTCAAATATGAAGTGATCTAAGTAGAAATCTTGCAAATGTTTATCAAGAAGGAGTGTTTAACCAACAGGCTTCAAAGCAGTAAACAAGCATAATTACCAAAGCAGTTTTGTATAGTGCTGTAATCCATCAAGGTTCTTCACAGTTTTAGGAAGCAAAACAACATCAAAATAATAGTGTACATGTGCTTTGTACTATAGACAATATATACCAGAGGTGCTCTATACTGGTTTCTGCCTTGTACTATATGCCAACATAGTTTTTGCCTCCAGCTGCCATCTTGTCACAGCTCTCGAAGAGAGTGGAGCAGCAGCAGTCTGTGGATAGAGGAAGTTTACATAAAGAGAGATTGAAGTTGTGGAGCTGGTGTTTCAGCAGCAGCTGGTTCTCTTTTGCCTGGAGCCAGGATTTAACCAGAGGCTTTAGCAAGTAGCCTGGTGTAGCAGGTACAATCTTAGCTCAGGCACTACATCAAAAAAATTAAGATGATTCTAGCACATGCTTTTTAAAGAGTTTACAGAGAGAAGTAGAGTGCTCTAGAGATAGCAGGCACTCTTTAAGAACTGCAATTTCAAAAAAAATGTATTTGTACTTAAAAACATTTCTGAAATGGGCATCTCTAAGAAGCATGGATCCTTAAATCTGGATAAAACTCAGAACTGAAATAAACACGATATCCATCATTAATAGGAACTAGGAATTATGTAGAGTGGACTATAACTGCTGCTGCTAATCTTTAATTAAAGATTTTCTAGCTTTTCAGTAAGTCAGATATTTAATTCATCTCTCTCCTCCAAAAAAGTCAGTTCCATTTGCAATTACATGAATGGCTTAAAGAAAGATGATTATTTGGCAAAATCTGTGGAAGACAAGAAAATAAGGTGAATTATTACACTACAATTTTCTGACATCCTCCCCAATGCAACTTGAAAAAAATGTGACTCAGAATTTCTTGTTTGCTTAAATCTGGTAATGGATCTTCTAAGGAGGCAAAGAATGGTTTGCACATACTAACTTCTGCACTGGGAGGGGGGTGGGTAGAGATCTGCTGCTGATTTAACACCACTTCAACACTTGCAGGAGATGCTGGTGGATTTCAGAAACTTTCCTAAGAGAGGTTTAGGATCTGAGCTCCACATGGCCACAGAAGCAGGATGCCTGAGCTCCATCAGCCCAGGTATTCTGCGCAGAGTCCAAACCCAGCTACCATGGGCCACATAAATTAATCTCTGAGCTGGACCATGGATAAGGAGGCACAGAATCCAGACAGGCTAAATTAAGTTGGAACTCCCAGGCCAGTTACCCAAGTTGTCATCACGGCAGTTTTATTTAACTAGTGTTTATTTTAAGGCTTAATTGTATCTAAATTGTTTGTTTTGTCTGCAGACAATTAGTGTGCTTATGAAATACCTGAATATTTCATACAGATCTTTGGTCAAATGACAGTCTTTAAAGCACGGATTGATGCCTAGAAGGACAAGTTTCCCACGGAAAGCTGCCCTCCAGAAGGACAGTAAAAGAGATGGAGGTAAATGAAGATGACCTTGAAGTGCATTGCTCAGATAAAATGACAGGCCTCCCATGGAGGGAATAATGCCACTGAATTGCAGTCTCACTACTAACAGTGGTTGTTGCTATGGTGACTGATACTGCAAAGTCCATATAGATGAAGACTGCAGAAGGAATAGTAATTCCTGATATTGTTCAAATCACTAACGTAGCTAAGGAGCCATCTCATGCACTCTTGCAAATTATGTTTGCATGTGCTCACTGCCTCTGCCACACCGCTCCCCTCAAACACAAACGAGTTATTTTTCCATTCTCTGCAGCAGTATTTGCATAGTATTAGTTAATTGTAAGGGAGCAACCAGATGTCAAAGCCCCCGCTGATAAATAATAGTTGTTTCAAAAATGTATTTACTGACTCAGACTGTATTTCCTGAGTATCTTGTATTCATTCAAAGTGGTTTAATTTTCTGAAAATAGCATTAATTATGACCTCACAATTTACAGAGAGAAGCAGCTTAGGTACAAAAGGTATGCACAGTCTCAATTTCTTCCCTGTCTTTAATCCTACTTATGTGTAATAAGCTTCCTAACTTATACTTACAGTTTCCTTAATTTAACTTCACACCAGGAAAGTGTTAGGAAGTTTATCACAGGTTCTTCCAGTTAAATGACTGAAAATGACCTCAAAACAAGATCAAGTGATCTTACTGTAGAGGGTTTGGGGTAAAATAAAGCAGATGAGGAGAAAAAAAAAAATGTGGTCAGAATGCCTAAGGTTGATACTGTGCTGCTTTTTACTAAAATATGAGACATCCCAGGGGGATCTCATGGGGATAAAGACATTATTATTACTCTTTTATAGTCTGATTGGAATATACTCAGCTGAATCAGATTCGAGATGTGGTACTAGCCAAAATTTAAATGAAAAAAAAAGTATGTTGGGATGTGTTTAGTGGGTTTCTTTTTTGACTTTGAAAATTGGAGCCTGCATGGGACAAGCTCACTCCTATTCCCTCAGACATGATTTGCTTATTTAAATGGCAATTTTACAAATTACACCAATTTGGCAAATCCCTCAGAAACATCTGATAATATCCATGAAAGTAACACCTGCTCTAATATGACCCCATAAAATTATGCATTTCTGAGGAATATATAAATGTTCTTTCAGCCACCAGAACGTGGGAAAGGCACAGAATTCAAACCTGTCTCTGTTGGTTGCTGTTCTGCCACTTCCTCCTTACCCACACATTCCCAAGCACAGGGACAGCACCAGTTTAACCATTTTCCCAACTGAACCGTTCCACCAGAATCAATCAAGTCTTTTACACTACTATAACTAAGAAGTAATCCTGGAGGTTTGTAACAATCTACAGTATTTATCTTTATTAAAAGCAGATAAGGAACAAGGGAGCAGCAACTGACACTGCAAAGCTACATGCACTGCTAATCGTTGTGCAGCTACTCTCACGTCATGGAAACTGTGCACACCTCAAAAGCACTCACAGAGAGAAAAAAAAAAAAAGGCAACTTAATTCTTAGGTAGAATTCCTGATTGATGGAATTGCTGCACAGGCCTGTCTGTGAAAAACAGAGCACAGGAAAGCCATACTGGTCACCCTCAGGATAAGTTTCCGAACCAATGGGCCAAATAGGTGAGGCAGAGAGAAAAGCCTGGCTTCAGTATGATAATCTGGCAGCTACAGCAGCTGAGGGCTCTCAGGTTTTAACCCGGCTGAGTAACGCGGGACAAAGCGGTGCTCACCTTGCAAGCAATAAGGTCACTGCCCCATAAAATCTCCTCTGCTGATAATTTGCTTTGCTTG
>JAAGNO010004668.1:49834-87171 GCA_033439905.1 Ceryle rudis | reverse complement strand
ACAAAGCGGTGCTCACCTTGCAAGCAATAAGGTCACTGCCCCATAAAATCTCCTCTGCTGATAATTTGCTTTGCTTGATGGGAATTCTCTGTAAGAGTAAATATTTCTTCTTTTTGCAGTTTGCTTCACTATTAAGACTAAATATTCATTGCATTTAGAACATGGCACTATTAACTTTTCTGGAGCATGGACAAAACAAGGAAACATAGAGTTGTCACATCTCACCCTCCCCAGTTTAACTGACTGTGTCTCATGTTTCTCTAGGAACAGTGATCCAAAGTGAGTTTAAATGTAGGTTCAATAATAATATAAAAGATGCTTTTGAAATAAAACAGTCTGCGAGGCACCTGATCTGAAGGGAAGAGAACCTTTAAAAAAGCAGCATCGAGGAGACAATTGGCAGAACTCAGTGTAGCCAGATTTGAGGTTATGAACACATACTGTATTTTATATAGTCTGTAAAAGTCTTTATAGGCTTTACAAAGTCTATAAAGACAAGACCACTGTGGTGGTTTGGGGAGAAGGAAGATCGACAGACTTTTCAGGAAACAATCAGCCCCTAATTATTTTCAGTTGTAATATTAGGGGGCACAGCTATTATTTGATGTAAACAACGTACCCACATAATGTACCCATCATTCCAAAACAGAACAGCAGTTGTTTTTTGAAAAAGAAAGCTTACATTTTCTACTCAAATGGAAAAATTAAGTGACATTCACTGCAGTTAGAAGTGTAAGTGGTGTGTGCTAACTGCCCTCACTCTAACAGTAGTGAGATTTCTATGGCATTTGGATTTGCCCTTCAGTTTCTACTGCTTTGAACCAGAAGGCAGCGCTTTTCTGGATCTGGGCTTAGATGAAGAATCAATTGTAAAACATAAGCAATTATTTTAAACTTGTTGAGGAAAAAAAAAGCGTATTGAGCGTATCTTATTGTGAGCTAAACTTTCCCAGGTTAGTATTATCAAGTTAACAAATTTCTTCACAAAATATAAGCCAAGTTAATCCAAACATTGTATCTTCCTCTAAATGAAAATAAATCTATTTCAGCCACTAAGATAACTTTCAAATGTTGCTTTATCCATTAACATGACTCATAAACCAGCTTTTCTGGGGGCTTTGCATCAAAGATTACATGGTCCTCTCCTGCGTAGGACTGTACTGAGACCAAGCTCACTGAATTTGATTCAGTCTCCAGATCATATGCTCAGGAAGCATAACTGTTAAACACTCGTTAATTAGCATAACGCATATGTACCCATGGCCACTTTAGGATGGAACTCCTACCATGTATCTGTCGTCGTAAGCCAATCGTTGGCACTGACAGCTGGAGAAAATTTCCCTTAATAAAACTAAACAGCATCTTGCTTTTTGGATGAATAAGTTCAGAATTATAGCTCCATTCTTCAGAAGAAAGCACTTCAGGGACATGAAATACAATAATATTTGGCAATAAGAGATGCAATTTCTTGGCTATTTCAACTCCATGATCTCTAACTGTTGAAAGACAGACTGCCCTGAAAATAAGCATAACTACAGGTCAATTCTTGCTCCTCTGACAGCATGACGTGAGACTAGAAAGAAGAATGAGAGACAGCTTCTCCAGCTTAAGTACAGAAAGAGCAGCAGGACAAAGCTTTCACATGTGCACACAGGTAACATGCAGTCCATCAGTATTAGGGTTTTGCTTTCATTATCCACAAATCTTTGTATAAAACTACTTTTTTCATACTACTTTTCCACAACTCTGGGAAAAAATTATCATTTGGGGAGTGTAGGACTTGTGTGTTTGTGAGAGCGTGCTTGCAGTCCGTTCTTTGCATCCACTCTTTTTTCCTAGCGTGTCTTCAGGGAAACACTGTAAACTGTAGAAGTACCAAATTCTAAACTGTCTTGTTTTCCTATTGTGTCTTTGTTTACTACAGTTTAAAGAATAAATTATTCATGGAACACACTGATATGGACGATTTATCTGTAACTGAGGAATCAGCACACAGCAAATGCAGAGAGACCATCACCAGACCCTGCTGTTGTGAACGAGGCACCACTCAGGGCTAGGAAACTCCATTTGCAGAACCTTCCATGTCCGTTCTTTTCTAAACCCAAGCTCAAGAGACAGCAGTAGGGAAAACAAACCCATTTTTGTCCTAACCTTCTGCAGGCAGAGCCCTGGCACAGCTCAAGCCACGGCTTTAGGGTTTAATTCTTGACTTATGCAATGACTAGCTTACCTCTAACCTAAGTTCATGAAGTATTTTACATTTAATTACAAGCATCCAATATATTAAAAAATGCAACCACCTTCATTTTTCCTGTAAGAGTGCAATTAAAGGTAACTACCAATTTAATTTTTCTTGCTTTGTTCTGAAGGAACTCAGGACAAATATGATTATGCTCTGAGATTTTTCCTAAATAACAATGGGGATTTTTCTGCAATTACTACTGCTTTTGAAGGAGCACTAATACTTTAAGCAGTGATAAAGTGGCAGCTGTACATGTTTAATTTCTGAGAGCCAGGGCATAATGCACAAGCATTAATCCCTCCAGCTGTCCAGTAATTAAACATCATGTAAAGCCCAGAGGATATCATTGCTGTGCTACCTTATCTTATTTATGAAGGACTTTCATTTGTTAAATCTACAGTCATTTTCTTTCCATTCTTGGAAATAATTGTGAATTCCTCCACCGTGGCAAGTGTATTCAACCTACAGCTGCCTTCTATAAGATGACAGAAATGTCAGGCTAGCCACGTCTCTTCATCATATGCTGAAATAATCACAAATAGCGATAGTAGATAAATATTTCCTCTACAAGCACAAATGCAATACTATGGGCTCAAAAAATTGGTGGGTTTCTCAGGCAAATATATGGGAAAACGTGATCCTTTGGGTTTGATTTCCCTCTGAGCTGGCTGAGGAACAGTACATCACTATGCAGCCAGCCTGCTAATGAAGGTAATGAACAAAATTTGTAACTTCTACGAAAGCACGTATTGATCAGGCTGCAAAGGACGATAAAATTAGCGCTGCTTTATATACAAGTAAATTTATTTTACAAGTAAAAAGGTCTCAGCAGGATCTGTGGAGAACTGGAATGAACAGAATCAGCATGGTCAAACCCCTACACATAGAACTGGAAGTGTGACTCAGATGCAACAAACAGGTACCTTTCACTGCATGAAGAAGAAAATGATGCTGAGATGACATGGTGTTCTGTATTGCTACAGTACAATGTTAAAAGATGATAAACAATTTAACTGTCCACAGAAAGGTCACTTCATGTGAGAGTAAGTGCAGGAGCACTGTGAAGGAAGGTGCCTTTAAATCATCTTTGTAATTTCTCCATTTCAGAGTGCTCACCAGGTGGATCTGCTGGAGGGATCAGACCAGCTTTAGCCTGCTTAGAATTCTGCCTTCTGCCAACAGTTCTCAGGTGACAGGAGGGCTACTGAGGAGGGCACTGAATGAGAGTTGACTCAACATTTTCTGCTTTTGGATCCCTCACTTGTAAGCAGTGCTGCTTTTTATGGAGAATCACACATGTGCCTGGAGCTTTGCCAGGAGATAAGTGAGAAGCTCTTGCCCTGAGGATCTTTTAAGTAGTATCTACCATAGAATTGTGAATGCTGTGAGCTACCATGGCAAGGACATGCGGTTTACAGCCGAGCAAGACTGTGCTTACTGTTGTTTCTCTTATTAATTTAAAAAATCTTCACCCAGTTTGTTCACTTTTAACCTGCTATATTGTATCATAGGACTGAAAATCTAGAACTAATTCTGAGATATATGGGCAGCAATGAAAAGTCCATTACCTGTACAAGTTCCCGTGGATCGCTGTCTCTGCATTGTAGTTAACCAGAATAAATCATGGTATGGGAAAATAGCTCATGCTATCAATACATCAATGAATGCATCATTTCACTGTATCTGACTATCGAGAAAGGGGAAAATTGTACACTTCTAACTTCTCATCTGCAAGACATAATTTCCATATTGTGTGCAAGAAGTGGTCCGGGAAAGAACCAGTAACACAATCAGAAGAGATGTCGCCCGAGCCTTGTGCGCTGTTGAGCATCCCAAAGTCCTGTCAGGAGGAACAGGTGATGTGCGCATTAAAGGGATTCAATGGCAGCTCTTCTGTTCTAAAGCCCTGCTGAAATGCTCTCTGCATTACTGAGCACCTGAATATCTCTCTCAGCAGAGATTTAACAAGTTCTGCAGTAGTTAGCAAAGTCCAGATTGACCCCAAATTGTGCTACTTTAATTACAGTCGCTCATATTTAATTTCTCCTTTTAGTCTCAGTAAACACATTCCCAAGCTTGTCCAATCAATTGTGACAAAGGTTGGGTATGCTGGGAGCAGAAAACCTCAACCAGGGAAATAAGAAAGAGTATGCTGGCACCTCCAAGCCAGCCAATTCAAGACTCCTCTTACATTATTAACTGTTGATGTCTATTTTAGAGGACTAGATATGACCTATGACTACAACACACTTTTAGTATTCTAAAGACACGAATTACTGCTGCTCCAAAGAACTGAAAAATAAGGTGGTGGAGTTTTTTTTTCTATACCCTTCTATTTTAAAAAGGCAAATATTTGCATTTTCAAAAATTGTTCGTGCAGTGGAAGTCAGCAGTGGACTTGAAGTCTGCCTGCTGGAAGTAAATTATTTAGGCAGACAGGCACTTAGCTACCTATGTGCAAGGATTAACACCTACAATTAATTCCTGGTGCAATTAAGTCTGGGCAGACACAAATCTGGACCCCTAATCACTGGTGCTTTATCCACTGCACATTAAATAATTCACAGCATTCACTGCTTCCTTGGGAAGCTCTTCCACAAAATCGCACCATTTTTCCTCGGTGTTCATGGGCGAACAACAACAAAGTGCCTTACCATCCACCGATAAAGACTTCCAAGCAGTAGGATGGGGTCAGTGCCTGGACTGCTTATGAAAATATAACTGCTTTCCTCATACTGCTACCAGACCAGCAAAGGCTGGTTTATACATCTCTGTGGAAGTTTTTTATGAATTTCATGTTTCAAATTCTTGGTTTTCAGTCCAGACAAGGAAAACAGGAAACAGGACCCTTGTTTCAGATGAATAGTCTGCTTTCCTTACTACTAAAACTCACTTTTTATAGGGCTGGACTGTACAGGGTGAGATGAGGAACTTGAAGGAAATAATTGACTTATCCATTGTTTGAGATGATGCATGTTTTCTTTCAGCAGACCTGCATTCAGGTAGGTCCAGAGCTTGCCAACTGCAGCAGAAACCTTTGTCTAAAGGAATTACACAAGGACAGTGTGCAAGACTGCAAATTCAATCCTTTCTTGAAAGAAAAATATTCTGAGCACTGTTGTGACAAATGTTTTTCAGGTCAGACAGGTTACCAATTGGTACAGCAAGTCTTCAACGGTGACCAAAAGCAGGATAGAAGTGTAGAGCATGTTTGTTTCCATTGGTGCAAGATGATGCACCAAGGACACTGCTGATACAAAGCACAAAGAACCCCACCCAAACAGAAGATTCTCTTATTCATATTCTATACTTTTCTCCCTGACTTTCTGAATGTCAGCTTTCTCCCTCCAGCTGGCCATGACAGTACCTGCAACTACTAAACCAGATAAATTTCACATTAATTCAAAAAGCAGTTACATAATCCTGAGAAGAAAAAGCCATCAAGAATTATCAAATCCAGAACAGTGTCTGAAAAGCAAGCTGTTGGAGGCCAGAAGCAGACATAGGAAGAACCATAATACACATGCAGTGCTCTTACAGTTTTAGGTAATTCCACTACCGTAATCAGTTTGCCTCTCCTGCAGTAGATCCTCCCTTAACTTGGACTGTGAGCTTTTTGACAAAGGGACAGGCACTTGCACAATCAGCACAACCAAGCTCCTGTAGCTGGATACCAGCACAATACTGTTAGTGGTACAAGCTACCAACGCAGAAATGCAGGCTCAAGTAATGTTTGTAAACTCCATAAAGTTCCTTTGAAGAATTCTAATACTAACAGCCAGTTACTCCTATCAAGAAAGAGGAGTATCCACAGTTAAAATACGTTTAAAGTGTCACGTTAGCTTGAAGTAATAGCTTTAGTAATGTGGATTTAGAAAGAGCTTAGGGTTTGTCATTGGGATGCCCTCACTCATAATATCTTCAAGTCATCTTCCACTTGTTTACTGCACATACAGACTCTCACCACAGACATCATCCTGAACGCAAATAAACTCCCTTCCAAACATTTATCCAGAAAGATGTGTTATTTATAGACAAGTTGGTCAGCTCTGTGAGAGGTGCAGCCTTAGCTACAACAAGGTGCTCTGCTCCAAGGGACTGCAAGTGACAGTGCTGAAGCTTCTTTTAAAATGAGAAAAAAATGTGACTGCAGAGCTTAAAAAAAAAGAAAGAAAAAATAGGTCTGAACCTAGGAATACACTTTTTTTTTTTTTCCTTTTGGTTAGGATACTGTGCACTGCTGAGATAAGAGAAAATGGATAAAGGAGGATTCTAAACAGAGAAGAAATGGGAATGTTAACAGAGTATCAGTGGATAGGCTTAGTGAGATTTATCAGATTTGGATAAAAGAGGATAGCTATCAATCCTCCACAAGCTCTCAGAGTTTAAATGGCTCACACATTTACTCTCATCCATGAGGAAAACACCTTAATTTGACAAGCAACCTCACTGAAAATGCTCCCACCCCAGCTATTCAGCAGTGCCTCCTGCTTGCTTCTCAAAGAGAGTTTAATGCCTCTGAAAGGTGCCGAATCAACAGATCTTAGGACTGACCACTTCTGATGTTCTCATCCACCCTAGAAGCTCCAAGTTTGCCTGTCAGTGCCCTTCTGCCTGGTTCTCTGGCCAGCAAACGGACTATCCCACGTTCAGAGTTGGCAGCCACCCCTTGGCAGAGGTTGTCAATGCACACTCATCGAGGTGGCAGCCTATGTGGTGACAAAACTCAGTCTTGAGGATCTAGATGAAAGTCACTAGTTTATTTCACTTGAGTTACCCAGCAACCAGCAGAAGATGGTAATTTGTCCTTGGATTAGATTTCCATTTTAAGAACCTGCATGTGCACTAAAAATGTGGAAGATAAGCAAGACCATAGGTGCTGAAACATCCAGAAGAGAAACATTCTTCTATTTCTAAATCCATTAATAGAATCATTATGCTGAAATTATATGGCATTCAGAACCTATTTACATTCATCTTGGGTGTTACCTAGCGCCTTGAAAAAAAGTTCAAAGCAATTTCAAGTAGATTTTTATTATAAGTAAAAGACTCCATGAGACAACTCCTACTGGTTTAAGCAGCAGCAGCAGCATTAAATTGGTAGAGGCAGCCACCAGTGTAAAAATGGTTTTAATTTTATCAACTTATATTGGGAAAAGAATACTTTTTTCAATGGCAGTTATAATTATCTTCTGAACTTGTGTCTAATTCAAGCTTCTCGTTCAAAGGAATTAAAAAATGCATAGGCTATAGAGAGAACACTTAGAAAGTTTCATACAGAAAATAAATAAGAGAGTTTTGAAATGGCCAAAACATCATTACCTTAAAGGACACAGGACCAGAGGCCCAAGCAAATCACCAAGTTACCACATCATCAAATTTTATTACTTGGGAATTGTCCATGCACATGCACTTAACTCCACGTGAAACAGAAGGTAACGTAAGGCAGTCTTTACATTCTCCTTGCAAGCTAACCCAACTGGAATTATGCTGCACAGGCTCGGCACAAGCCCAGTAACACGGTACTGTTACCCCCAGACCTCTGAGTCGTGCAACATGGATTGGAGGTGCTTTGAAAAACTCAGTGTCTAATCTGTAGTTAACTGAATTAATTAGAGAGTTGCATCAAACCTTCACACATAAACTGCACGCTGCATTTCATTAGCAAGAGTGAGGCCAGCAGGTTGAGGGAAGTGGTTATTCTTCTCTAACTGGTACTTGTTAGGTTGTATCTGAAAAACTACGTCTGTTTTTTTGCCACCTTGACAGTACAGGAAAGGCATGAACAACCCAGAGAGGGTCCAGTGGAAGTCCACCAAGACGGTTATGGCCTGGGAACACATGTTATATACAAGGAGGGGCTGAGGGAAATGGGTTTGGTTAACCTTGAGAAGGTTAGAGGGAGATATTATTGTAATTTTCTGGTATCTAAAGGGGCGATACAGCAAAGCTGGAGACCAGCTCTTCTTAGAAGTGCACAGCAAAATAAAAGAGGCAATGGGTACCAGTTGTTACAAAGGATAAAGTAAAAAAGAACAGAGAAAAAATATTTTTACAATGAATGGCTAAACACTGAAAGGGGTTGTTCAGACTGCAAAATCTTTTTAAGATTTTGTTTGATAAAGCTGACCGCAAAAAAAAAAAAAATTATCCCCAGTGTTTTACACAGAATTACATATTTTCATATAAAACATATTTCATTGCACAACTAGGTATCAGAGGTCAAAATTTGAATGAAGAAACATCAGTGTGCGCCTGCATGTAATCATTCCACCCACTCACCAGTCTTCTGGAGGTAAAAATAACATTGCCAGTATCATGTGCAACGTGAGAAATACTGATGGATGGGTGAATAACTACAGAGAGTGAGAGATTCTTAATAGCTTGGGATCATTTAAAGAATTTAATAACAACAGCATTATACAAGAACAGTATCAGAAAGGTGACTTCAGTTCTGCAGACTGGTAAGAGAGATATGCCTTAAATTCTGGGGGTTTGTATAAAAAGAAAGTTGGGAAATCAGCTGGGATACTGAAGGGAGCCACAAAAATGAGTCAAGCATTCATTCAAAAGAAAATATTTGACAACAAGCAGCATAAAGAACTAAATATGTTTCGTCTATCAAAAAGACAGTTTGAGAAATGACTTGATTACACAGTGTAGGAGTTTTCACAGAGGAAAACATTGTTAAAGAGCTCTTTCATTCAGCAGAGAAAGGCCTAATAAAAGGCAATGGCCATTTAGGGACTGAATTTAAAACAGATACAGTAAATAGTATATCATTCTCTCTCTGTCAAGTGAAACCACCAAGCTATTAATAAAGAAATGTCCAGGCCTATCTATTATGTTGCAGCCTTAGTCTATAGGGCTCTGCAGGAGCAAGGGCATGGTGGTTAAGCTGCTGGGCTACCAGAGAGGAAGGCTGGAATACTATTATTTAAGTCCTTACCACATCGACTGGGTATTAACCCTGATGATCACGTTCCAAACTGACTGACTATATTCTGCTACAGTAGGAAAAGAATACTTTCTTCTCCACAGAACTTTATATTCTTATGCTAGCTCCAACTAGAGAATCCTTCTTTCCTCTCTTTTACTAAAATTCACTACTTAGCACTGCACATGTAGAGTAAATGAATTTGTTTGCAGGAAAAGTCATCCCTTTACGTGCAATTTGTAATAGTCACTCTACGACTTTTATAGTCCTAAAGGAAGATGTTGCATATGCATTAAAGTATTCCTCTGACTCACCAGGAGTGCAACCAGCCTCGTCAATACCACTTTCACAATCCTTCTGCCCATCACATCTCCAGGATGACGGGATACATTTGTTGCTTAAGTCTCCACAGCTAATTTTTTCAGCTGGACATACTTGCTTGGCTGGAAAAATAAAATAAAGAAAAACAGAAAACTAAATTAAACACAATCCTAGAAATACTAACATTGTTTACACTTTCAAGGTTACCTTTTTGTATGACTCAATCCTGAAACATAACATAATGAAATCCCAAGTCAACACTGATTTTGAATTATAGCTGCTCACGGGTCCCTTACATACTCCATGCTCACCAAAAAGATCACAATGCTTTTATAGAAAAAAAGGGGTGGGGGGAAGCACCCTAAAGGCGACTGTGATCTAAGACATAAAGATGCAGGAAGACCTGCAGAAGCAAAAACCCCAGTACATGCAAGAATACAACTATGATAAAAATATCTGCCAAGTTTATCTGGAACCAAGTAAGCTGTGAAGCTTGTTCTCTTATAACTATTTTGCATTGCCAAAATTACTCCCCCCCCGCCATACTAGTGTAAAGAGCAACACATCTACATTTATTGTGACAAGGCTGCTTGAACGCATGATGTTCCACAGTTAAAACAATTGTTTAGTATTCTGGAATCATCATCCAGTTTGGCAGGACTTGCTTATCAGAACAATTTCTCTCCTTAAAAAATTACGTGTTTTCAAATAGTTCTTCCACTGGTATTAATGATGATAACTCTCTATATGGCTGTAGGTCTACTGAAAAGGGAGGAACCTAAATTCTGTATTGAAACTTTCACACGACTCGGCCCTGGTAAATGCAAAGTCAATCAGCTTCCAAACTGCAGAGCAAAAGATGAAAATTATACCTCTCCCTTTCCACCTGCACAAGAAGGCTATAGAGGGGCATCTCACAGCCCCTACGCATCAATCAGCCGCTTAGAAAGCAGTGCCATTTAATCCCTGGATTTCTCTTAGCACCTTCAAGTGCTATAAGAAGCAGTTTCTAGAGGCTGTGCGCAATCAATATATCAAGAAAAACTTTGTCCTGCCACAGACAGACAGTTAATAACAGATGTAATTAAGTTTAAAAACCCTGAGGCAAAGTAGCATTTTTGTTGAAATTCGCTCACTGCGCATCTAAATAACATTTATGGATGTTGCATGACCTACAGAGGGGGCGTAAAAAGGGGTCCTTACTCAGGCTTTTGGATTATTTTACCAGCAGGTCAGTAATAAAAATCACCCGATGCTGGAAAGGCTCCACAATACCCCCCCACCAGGGACAACATGTCTGCCAGCTCAGGATCAGGGCCTGGTACAGGCTGGGACTCATGTCCTGCATTTTCCTCTTATCCCTCTAAGCTGCAGGTTTAACATGGGCGACTGCAGGGAAATCAGTGGTGCTGAGCACTCCCATCCTTCCACAGAAGTCAGACAGCACCTCAGAAAACCAGGTCACTTGCTGACTGTGGCATAAAACAAGGTGCTCACCCTTTCCCTGGAGGAAGCTGGCATGCCTTGCTGCAGCTGAGCTGCTCTGGACACCTTCCCCAGAGCTGTCTGCTGGGACATACCAGCCTGCAACGTGCCCGAAGGAATTGAAAAATACAGAAAGAAAAACAAATTCTGTGGCAGATGATTGGCAACCAGCAGCACCCACAAACAAGAAGAAAAATGAAGACGAAATGGTCCGTTTGGCCTAGAAGGCCCACAACCCCTCAGCGCAGAGGGCTTGCACCCCCAAAATACCACTTCTGCTGGCCTTACTCCACCCTCATGGACAGAGGTGTGAGCCTGGAGAATGCTGTGTTGAAAAATAAAAATGTGCAGCCAAGTCCCTATGACTTTTTTTTTTTTTAAATCTCTTTGCAGAGCCACACAAGGATTACAGAGCGCGCTCCAGCGGGAGGAGCCTGAAGGGGCCAGGTGCTGGAGGCCTCTCCTCACTGAGGCAACTCATGACAGCAACCTCTGGGAGAGGGACAGGGGTGGCCACAGGCCCCTCTTATAAGGCAGGACACAAGACCCAAAGAATTGAGAGAGGCACAATGTCTGGCTGAGGGGAAGGGTCCCCAACTCCAAGAGCAGGGCTCCCTTGTTTTCTGAGGGACCCCACCAAGTGGTGTCAGATGAAAACAGGGCTTTTTGTCACAAATATCATACAGAGGGATGACATGTCCGGAGTCTTCAGCAGCTACCTGGGTTTTCATTCCTCCATCAAGGCCTCCAAAGCCTCTCAGCTCTAAGGTGTGCAGCTGCACAGGGACCAAAACCCAGCTGTCCCCATCTAAATGTCTTCACACCAAACCCTGGCTGCTGAGGAGCTGCTTTGGAGGGGCAGGCCGATGTGAGTTTGCTGCAGGGGCAAGGAGGTGGACCCTAAACCCACCCTGCACATGGCTATGTGAAACAGGGCCCTTGCACACTACCGAGCCTCTCTTCTCCCTCCACTTCAATTCAAAATTAGGCCCTGTGATGAGGTTCTTCTAAAACAAGTTTTTACCATAAGCAAATATATGCTAAGAATACATGATATAAAGATACCTTTCTTTGCTAGATTTATTACTCCAAATGGATTTCCATGCTATTGCACTTTGAAAGTTTGTCTCCTGCCTGCATTTGTGCAGTGCATTCAAGAACAAAGTTTGTATTGGACTGGTATACTGGAAAAAACTGGGAAACCAAAAAATAGTCACAGAGACATTTGTTAATTAGGTTATTGGTCCACATGTCAAATAATTGTTCTAGTTCTTACTCTGGCTGTACTGATGGAAAGAAAAATTTGTTTTGAGGCCAAGTAGGACCAGCCTTTTCATCCTCATAGCTAATCTCCACTGAGAAGGAAGTGGGTCAAGACAAGCGAGAACACTTTCCACACACTTGATTTTCCAGAAGGTGAAATATAATTATAAAATGGTATCATAACACAGTGGGATCATTAACCAGCAAAAAGGTTATTTATTGGTCACAGCTTAAGTATGGGCATTACTTTTGCTTGGCTGATGTGAGCAGATGCTTAATAGCTTTGGTAAGGTGAAAGGTTTCAAAGGTATGGACAGAAGACTGGGAAGCAATCTCTGTATTAATCATGTTGCTGACACAGTAAAAAATGTAAAATGTAAAAAAATGTAAATCAAAACAGTGAACTTGCAGGGATGCAGCCACAGAAGCTGCTGTTGGTCACAGTTCATCAAATCTCTGCCGTCCCATGGTTTCTGCACCCAAGCAATTGTTGCATGGAAAGCAACAACACGTAAGCAGTGGTAGGTAAAAGACTTAACATAAAACTCTAAGCAAAATTTTGATGAAAACAGTTCTGCTTTATTTCAGCACTTTTTTTTTTTTCCCCTCCCTCCTTTCTCCCCCGGGGATGCTGCAGCAGTGCAAGTGGACTTGGCGGTGTTGTCCACACTATCAAACAGGCTTTTAGCAACCACAATCCCGACTTCTGTTTCTGCACGCTACTTCCACAAACCCAGGCCTTTCGGGCTTACGTGAGTGAAATATTTACTTTCTACTTTCCACTTCATCCATCCAGAAAGGAAAGGGTTAGTGCTGTACGTGATGGTGAGTGCTCTTACACTGGATATATTCTGGACCAATGCGAGTTACAGCAAGATCTGCCTTTTCAGAAAAGCACCATTAAACAACTTGGTTGAAATGTCAGACACATCAAGACCAATTTATCACAATGAACTGCAAATGCCAAGGATGGACAACAATGGTTTATTTATAAGGAGACAAGAGCAAAGAAGACAAGAAGGTTCCATTTACTCACTACCACCAATGGCACATTCTTCTTTTTCTTTACAGGAGGCTACAAAGTCTTTCAGAGAACCATAGAGCCTAACTGGCGCCCCACTGTTTGCTTCTTCTTGTGCCACTGCTGTGCTTTTCAGGCTCCGGACATCATGTATATTCAAGAAAACCCAAGAAAACGGAGTTGATTTACTTTCAGAAGACCATTTGTCAGGTTCTCACCAAACAGGTACTCTAAGAGCATACACAAAATTTAATTAAGCAGCTTCTACTGGTGGGAAACCCACAAGACTTTTCATGAGCAGACTGAAAAGAACGTCCTTTGTAGAAATACATCATCTTACAGGTCTGAACAGTCTGTCTATCTCTGCCGAAATAACTCCACGTCCTCTCCAGACTGCCCCCTGTGGTTTTCCCAGGTTCTTCAGAAGAAAAATCCCAACCCAAAACTTCAATCTGCAACAGAGAAAATACCATTCTAAAATGGTTTAATGAAATTCTGATATGCCAAGAAATTGTTCCTGCAAAACTTCCACTACTGTCTTTATAATGAAACTTAAAATTCCTACCTCCGTCCTTTCTATAGCAATGGTTTAGATGTCAGCTTTTTTTTTTTTTTAAGAAATAGTTTTTAACAGGGACCTACCCTCCTCAGATATTGTCCTTCAAGCTTCTTTTGTCATATCTGCCAGTCCTGTCTCAGATGTACCAAGCACAAAACAAACATTCATACCTGCCTATGTACAGGACCCACACCTCTAAGTTTCCAGCCAAAACAAGCACAATTAGAAAATGAGCAACTCTTCAGAGAGAGGAAGGGAGCTGACAGGTAGAGATTGCTCAGGGACATTCAGAGCTCAGGAGTTCCCTGTTCCTGGAGATTTGCTATTCAGAAAGCCACCTCAGTCACCAGTTTGCATATATAGTAATTTCTATATATATATATATAACATGCATAGATGTGTATATATATACAAATGTATATCCTAGTCTACCCTCATCACTGGTGTACATCTCATACTTTCCCATTGTAGTAGTCAGGGTGCATAAGAAACAGTTCAAAATCCATCTTGTGATTTACATTACTATCACAGCTGAAGGTGTGTCTGCACTGCTTTATTCCCTTCCCTTGCCTCTTCTCCTACCTTAGAGTGGGTGCTGGGAACATTGGCTTCTACCCTATTCACCCACTAGTTCACTCCAAACCTCAGGACATGTTTAGTTTACTAAACTTAGTCTAAGCCTTAGTTTACTTCACTTAGTCCTTCAAGACACATCAGATTTTCCACTAAAGAGTGTTCACATTCGTTATATTCAGTTAATCTCCCTTATCTCCTCCTTGTGTCAAGCTGAGCCCAAACCAAGCAATATCAAGTAAGAGTCTCATTTACAGTAAGAAGCATTTGCGTGGAGGCAGCAACATCCACAGTGGATGTGTCTCAGGAATGTCTTTGTCGTTGGTGTACACAGCACACACACTGTGACTACACAGGAACCCCCCTGAACCCACAGCATTGCTGGGATCACTGTATTAGCAATACCCGGAGAAAACACATTAGGTGGACAGTAGTCAAAGAATTGTTTCCACAGAGGTGGAAAACATGTAAAAAGCAACAGGCCGAGAGCATCAGCCTGCTGGGTTAGCAAGCTTTACAGGAACTTGGAATTTCTACTACAGCCAGTGCAACTGCAGCCAGTAGCAGTATTTGGTTTCCTCACTGTATCTGTATTATGAGATCACTCAGAAAATAAAGTCAACTTTACATTTCCAGTTGAAATCAGCCAAGGCCAAAATGAACGTCATGATTAGTGGCTTAAATGAATTAAGATTACAGCACTTGGAGACTTGGAATGAGACCAAACCACCACGACTGATGCTTTTGTTGACAGGGGAGGCAGGAGGCTGACCCATCCATCTGCTAGCACAGGATGGCCTGTTCAGGTCAGAATTGGGGCATGCTGATAACACCGATTCCCAGGACCTGGGATCTTGGCCTGCTGCTCCCTGACTCTACATTTTTGAGTATGTAAGTACACACACGTGCACTTTGTGGGAACACGCAAAGGCAGAGAAAGAGTGAAAATCTGTTCTTTCTGCACATAAAAAAAATTACATCATGGCTGTTACATTTAAGCTTTGAACATAAATTACTACAAGTGACTCAAAAGACAGATTAGGAAAGGCTACTAAGAAACTATGCTATAAAGGTCAAGAAATAAGTATTAAAAAAAACCCCAACCCAAACCCAGAATTAACTGTTGATACACTTTCTAAAAAAACTAGATTGTCTGATGGTGATGTGCTCAGAAGTTCCCAGGGGAACAGAAAAGGATTTATAGTACAACCCTTAAATCCATTTTTGTGTGCTTAAAAGAAAGGCGTCTCTAAACCTGGATGGGTTTGGGGTCTTCAGTGAGTCTCCGACTCCTTTAGCTAGAAACCAAAGGAAGCAAATAAGCTTAGCGTACAAAGGGTTCAGCATATATAAAATAGACACCTTCCTTTTGCACAGATTATCACATTGGTGATTATCTCCTCTGCAATCAGAGTGAAATAATCAAGTATTCAAAACCCCAGAATTAATCCTAATTACTGAAATACAGACTCACTATCACAATAAAACTGAGATAGATTTTCTAGGAAAAGCATGTTTCAAGCACAGACACTACAAACAACCTTCTTGAAGAAAATGATTCTCAGGGGTAGTGCAAAATAGTTTTAATAGGCAACATAAACTCTATCTGAGCACAGTGTACAGAGGTAAGATACTTCTGTAGTAGGCTGAAAAGACAAATGGCATCAGGTTTTATAGTACCGAGTAACTACACTTCACGTCCCACAATTTCAGTCATTGGCATGGGTCAGGGTGGGATTCTTTAACAAAGTTCAGATCTATCCCGGCACACGTGTGGTTTGATTTAAGCCCCTTCCCAGAATACTGAATATTGGCGCAGCTCAAGATAGAATGCTGGACAGAAAGTATAGCACTCTTGGGCTTCCAAGCACATAATTTTGCTTAGATTCCTGATTGCTATGTCTTACTTAAAAATCAAAACTACTATCAAACTTGGATAAGAAAAGCATTTCCTTCCCTCAGACTGGCAGGATTTCAGCTGATTTCATCTTTTTGTAAACACAGCAAATGCTCACTTGCTGCAACCATCTGAGAATGCCTCACCTAATTAATTTCATAGCTTTGCAAGATACTGTTTTGAAGGCACTTCTGTTCTCTGATATGCCCAGCAGGCCCTGCTGCTGAGAACTAAAGTCTTTCAATTCATGTAACCTGTGTTATTTTGGCTAAATCCAAGTCAATGTAAATAGCCCATGGTAAATGGGAGGTGAAACAGAATGATTCCATGATCCTCCCTGGCCCCAAATTACAGCAAACTTGTGATACTTTCAGTAGGAGCCAGGAAGTTCTTTGATTGTTTTCAACCTATCCTCATGACCATGCTTTATAAAGTTTCAGAATTTACAAACTAAGATCAGATGTTTAACAACAGTCAGGATATAGGTTTTTGAGCCTATTAAATTTCTTTTTGGTTGTTTCATTTGTTTTAATTCTATAGCACTTGCAAAATGACAGCATTTTAGCAGTGTCTGTACCATACACAGTGACATTCTTCCACTGTCAAGTCTGGTTGAGCACAGAGAGACTGGGTTCTAAGAGATCATGACAGGATTTTGAGAAAGATCTACATGATACGATAGGGGTTTTCTGCACCCAAACAAGCCACATTTCATTACCTGCCATTGCAGACATGAGAATTCAAGAAAATATTGTAAAGGTTCATTCCCTACAGCAGCCTTTATGCCCAAGCAAATTGTACTGTTTTCTTTCCAGGGGACACTTAACACCTCCTCACAGAGGGTTAGCAATTCCTCAGCAACCTCAGTTCTTACAATGTCTTGGCCTTCATACTCCACCTAACTCATCTGGCACAACTTCTTATGATCAGTGGTTCTTAGATGTTACTTAAATATCTAAGCACTGATTTGGTCAGAGATGCACAAATCCTTTAATAAACTTGAATAAGACATAACATAACCCTGGGATTCCAATACTTACTACCATTTTATATAGTAGCCTACAAAATAACTAAAACTACCACCTACTTATGGCATGATGGCGCTGGAAGGTGTTGATCCTGTTCAAAAGCCGAACATGAAGGGTAAGACTCCACGTGGCAAGGTAGAAAAGGTGTACAACAGAAACAAGGTTGGTGTAGTCCAGCTTCATCTGAGTAAAACATTGTTACGTTGGGTGTATCCACATAAGATACCATAGGCCACAGGCCACCTCTGAATGCTGGAGTTTTACATCTTTCCTGACACCACAGCCATACGGTCACTAGAAATGTTTGCTCAGCATAATCCAGAGAAGAAATTAATACAGCCCTGTAATGCCAGGCTAGTGCCTAGCTTAATCTCTGGGAAGCAGCCCCCATTGTCTGGGGGAACAAAAAGGGGATTTTGACAAACTGAGGTCTGAAGCCATCTGCCAACTTTTCCCCCTACTTCTACCAACTTTCTTCTTCTACCAATGTCTTCTCTACGGATAAGGTAAATCCATGATTTACCCTGGACTTAAAATGGAGAAACATTCAAGCATTCATGGAAAAATACTGGCCCAAGAGATGTGCTGCTGACTTCAGCTGAATTGGGAATCAAGTCGCAGATGATGTTGAGAATTTGTCAAAATGGATCCAGAGACTGCTCCATCCCAGACAATATCCTAAAGGGCAATATTAAATATGGACACCAATCAAAATATATCCTTGCCAATCGTGCTATTTACTTCCTTATATTAAGTCACAAAGGCTATTACTGTTACAGTGATTTTTAAGCAGGGAATTGCTATACAGATTTAATTTTGTAATTTTATCAGCAGCAGTCGTAAGGCAGACTAGCCCTTTTAAACTCAAGGGGGATAAAACCTTAACTTATAACTGCTTACAGGAAGAGTTGAAGACACTCATTTAAATTAGCATGAAAGTAGCTAACCTAACAGGGTCACTCCTTGTGAAACTTCTTGCCCTTTTCTCTGCTCCAGCTCTAAGCCAGGGCAGAACTCGCCTTCAAAAGGAGCTGTTGCACTAAGACATTATTGTGGCTACTGAAAATATTAATTTCCATATTAAAGTTCTTCAGATCATTTTGCACTACTTAAAATTTTATTTGCTCTTCACTGATGAGCATCTCTGATCTCAGGGATTGGCTGGCACAGAGGAAAGGAGAGAAGATACTAGTAATAAACAGAGAAAAACTTTAGACATCAGAAGTAAGAAACAAGAACAGCTGAAGAACCACCTGTTCTTGGTATACCTAAAGCAGCAATGTGCACTGCTGATCTCAAGTAGTTTAATAATTTAATAAACTGACAGTTGACTTTGTTAGTTAGCAAACACATAGGCCTTTTAACAAGATCCAGGACTCTCAATTTTCTTCAGAGATAGTTTTCTAATAGCAAAATTATTAAATATTCCCTTTTGTGAAAGGCATTTTTCATGTTCAAAAGCAAAGATTAAAAAAATTAAAAAAAATTCAAACCATTAAATGACTTTAAGAAGGTCAGTTAAAATGCTTCCTTTTTTTTCTATCCTGAACATAACATCTTTGAACTCTATTGTTTTCGGAGCTAGTTTGAAAGTGAACAATGTACAACATCAGCCTGTCAAACCTCCCATCCCACCACTGTCTACATCAATAATTACCCTGTCACATTGCCAATTGTAATGCAGTTCTATCTCCCCTTCTTTTTACATTAACAGTAATGGGTGAGGACGGGGCGGGGGGGAAGGGGAAGGGGAATTTGCCTTTCCTATAGCCCACAAATCAAACTGAACTCCTGTCTTTGGCATGGTTGAGAGCAGAGCTCTGCTCCTCAATACAGCTACCTCTGCTTATACCTGGGGATGCCTAGAAAACCCAAGTCTGGCTACAGACAGCCTTTAAAATCTATCATGATCCACTGTGTTCCCCTGTGATTAGTGATGCATGATGCTTTCAAGACAATTCTGATTCAGGCAAGCCCTAGGAGAATAAAGCACTCAAAGGCAAGGTAACAGCTGACCCAGCACAGACTGGTAGCAATGTAGCTGGGAATCAGTGAAGTTCAAACACGGACGTGCTATGGGAAGAAAAAAGAGTGTCAAGGAAGAAATGAGAGTCAAGAGGTTAAAGTGGCACAAGCTAGACATGAATGGAAGTCAGCTAATTAACCCTGAGAAATGTAACTTTTGAAAGGAAAACTTGTTCACTGCCCTAGATCAGTGATTCTGAAGCCTTGTGGGCAAATACATTTTTGAACAACTTTCAAACTTTCTCACGCAGCCACAGGGCTGACCAGCTGATGCCTTTAGCTGCTGAATACAGCTCGTGGAGCCTATGGTGGCCTTGCTGAGCAGAGATGTGCAGCGGCAGAGCGGCCACCTTAGCCCCCCTCCTCTCAACTGTGACTTGTTACAAGTGTTTTGTCATCTACGCAGGTATCAGCCTGGCCCTGACAGCTGTGTGCCTAACTCCCATTACCTGGGTGTCTCATGGGCACATCACACCCCCCTTTCAAGCCTTGTCTCATGAAGCCTAACCCTCATGGCCTCACTTAGTAGAGACCATGGAGAGCTGTTCTCTACAAAGGTAGTAACTGTATTCTCCCAATCTGTAGTAATACAGTAATGCTGCTTTCTTTATTCCTAGGCTTATGTTCTACATACATTGCAGCTTAACATCAACCTTCTTCACTAAAGATTCAGTGATAAAATACTCCAGATTGCAGCAAACAATAAATCAATCATACCTCCTCGTGTGATTTGTAAGTCAGCAGTTTGAAAGCATCTTGGAACAGTTTCTGGACAGATACTTTTAGACGAAAGACACATTTACTCTTTATTGAATCAAAAGTTGACTGGTTTTGGTTTACAGATACAAATGACAGAGTTTTCTAGACTCTCTTCAAATCTGTGGCACTGTGACCCTGAACTGTTAAAATTAGTTTCTATAAATAGTTCATATTTTTCACTAGCAGTAATCTTGCTTACTCAGTCACCTTGGTCACTTGTCAAATTCTTATATAAGCTGTGGAACACAGCACCTGGACCCATTTAGATATTTCACTTCCCATATATTAATTTCTAGAATTCCCCATAACACATATACCGGAGCACTGCGCTCTGATTACAGCAAATCCACAAACAAATTCCAGAAGGTTTATTTCATACACATTCTGGCACATTTAAGCTGGACTCCTTCAATTCTTTTGAAGCAAATGCATGCTCAACTCAAAATCAGGATTTTAAGCACAGTTAAAAAAACCAACAAACAAAAAAAGCCAGTTCACCAGACTATATCACACAATTAACAAAAATAAGTTACTAGATGTCAGTCTGAACTTGGAGACAGAAAAGAATCTCATATTTTGTAAGCATTCAAAGTCATTACAAAAATCACTTAAAATGCCTCTTGGATGCCCAGTATACAGATGAGGGCTGACAGTACTAAACAGATCAAAGCAAACATCTAGAATGATACTGGGCTATCTAGAATGATAGACAGCTACCTCGGTCAAAGGGTGTTTTGTAGGGACAAAAGATATGAAAAAACCCTGTACTAATCATCATAGTAAGTGCCCATTTAGCAACTACATAGGCAAAGAAATACGTGGGGCCAACCACCAATCTCCAGTTCTTCCCAGCAAACTCCACTTCCACAAAGATGACATGAGAGCAATTAGCCTAAAAAAAAATATATCTATGTATACTGGCAGATAACAAATATGTAAGCTGTATTATACATTTTCCTGTGGTAATTTTTTCCTTTTCATTGCTTGAGCTTGATATATTTTCTTGTAGTCAACTTTTTTTTCAACATTTAATTGGTAGTCTGTTTACTCTTGTTGAAGTTTCAGCTGTTCTTGGCATCTTATGTTGATTTCTTTAACAAAAAAACCCACTACATGTAAAGAACCGTCACACCTCACAGCTAAGTACAGTTAAAAACCAGCATTGCCTAGAATTTTTGCAAGATTGAACTGCAAAACAGTCAGATTCTGAAGTCTTAAGAGAGCTAGGGGACATACATTGACTCTTGCTGTGGTACGAGGAAAATCAGAAATTTCTCAGTAAAAATTTATGCATAGGTACAGTAAGGCAAATATAGCTGATTGCAGATGACTATCCATTTGTTAACCTTAAGGACAGAACAGGGAGAAAAGTATCCTGGCCACAAGTTAGTAATATTGTCTTTTAACATTTGTGAACTAACATAAATAATAGCAGTGAAAGATCTGAGAGACTGTAGGAACTTCAGGCAGGAACATCTCTACTACTTTCAACAGTATGACAGAAAATTGTCAGTAGTTCTAGAGACATTGTCAATAATTATCATGGTGACATAGCATTGATCCCAAAGGAAAAAAAAAAAAATCAAAAGCAGTTGATCTGGTATACAGAGTGAGAGCATCATTTAACTAGTTTTATAAAGACCCGATTAATAGAAATTATAGGAATACTTCACACAATCATTGTCACTCATAACTGAATGATAAATGTGTCCTATCATGTTCAGATTTCTAAAAACTTCTAGTGATTCTAGACAGAGATCTGATCCCTGAGTCTACCAGCTCATATACTAGAACTGTGACTGTAACTCAGGGCAACTGAGATGGAAAGAAGGTGCAAGCACAAGACTGTCAGTTGGTCCTGCAAAAGGCAGGTGTCAGGAAATAATGAAGCATCTATAGAAATTGTCCCATGCTGAGGCTTCAGGTGTGCCAGCCTGGTTTTGGTATGTACATCCTTTGATTATTTATGTATATATTCTTTTACACAGGTGAGAGTAGTGCCATAAACAAATTTTACCCAAGAAAGCTTACAGGTCATTCAATTGCAGTTGCAGAGTTTTGCAAGTTCCAGAAGAACTGAGTTACTTGTAAAGCTTTCAAAAACAAATAGAGCATTTCTTTCCATTCAGATCTGCAGCTTGTAACTGTAGATTAAAGTATGATGTCAATGTCATTATGTTAATACCTTCAATCTTAAGAAAAATGTGTTATACTTTGCTTCTAATTGCTCTCAGTACATGTGTAAGCTTCCCAAACAGAAAGCCATTACTGTATGCAATATTTTAATTCTCAGAATGTTATATTTATGATAGCCATTCTAAGTATTATCTATTGGTGATATAGTTTTGTTGATGTCTGAGTCATTTGGATAACCTATTTTTATTTTTTACAAATTATGTACAAAAAAGTATATTAAAATTAAAGCCAAAACAGTCAAAGTGAGGATATCGTAAAACTATACTTGCCTGCGCAACCTTTTCTATTCTTCCCTGTGTGCCTGAGTTAAACTGTTCTGTGACTATGTGATTGGATTCTCCTCACACACCATTATTCTGAGGACAAAGTGAAAATATTTTTCCAGGCCCTGAGGCTATGCCCAGCCCTACCTGCCTCAGCCCCTGTGGGGTCCCCCATCCCTGCCCACAGCCCAGGACCCCATGTCAGTCCCCCAAGGCCACCAGCCCATGGTCTGCAGCAACGGTCCATCTCCAACTCCCCATAGCCACCATGCCCATCTCCAGGGCTGTGCCCAATGGCTGGGTGTGGTGCTGTCCTGCTGCCCCCCACCTGCCCTCTCCTGGATGCAAGGTCCTGTCCTGCTGCCAGCCTGGGGAGCCCCTGCAGCTCCTGGCCCCAGGCCTACATGCACCTGCAGTCCGCTCAGCACCTCGACAGTATTTAGTGAAGAAACCTTGCCTCCTTTTGTGGCAGGACATAATAATATAAATTGCTTCAGGATTAAGGAAACAGAATGTCATACTAGAGAACTCATTTTTTTTATTATGCCACTGTATTCCTCTGAGGTGTTGGAGAACAGACTGCTTTTATAGAAGAAGTTGATTCAAATTGTTCTTTATTGTAAAGTTATACTTAGAGGAGGAAAAAGAGCTACCTCCATACAGCAGCACAGCTCCTTTGTTTTGAGACTGTAACTGCAGAGAGGGCTGCTGCCGTTATGTGTTAACCTGGGTCGTGTATACAGTCCTTTCATGCTTTTAGCATATGCCAGCTAGAAATCTGCTGAAGAATGACTTGGTTTGGAAAGGTGGTGGCTCCAGGGATGTGTTCTGTAGGCAGCTTGTGTGTAGCCTTCTGTGCTGGAGACCCGCAGGAGCAACACTGTGCCCTCCTGGCCTCAGTGACTGGGAACACTCCTGGGCATGTGCCGTTTGCTCATAGGGATAGAACCTTGGGTCTCCTACGATAAAGGGACAAATTGCCCAAGGAAAGTCAGTGTGGGTAGTTGCCTCAGTGAGCTATTAATCAATGCTAGATGATGGTGTGCAATTTGTCTTTATTAAGCATCTATTTGGTTAAATATTGGCTTTATCTGTGCTTGAAATTCAAAGCAATCAGATGTTTGTGTGGAGTTAAGTGCATCAACCAGATTGCCTTTGCTCCATCACAAACAAAAAACCCCCACATCACTAGAAACAGAGGTGCTCTGCTTCAACCCAGTGACTCAAAGCACTATTAGGTAAAAAACATAGGCTTGAATTCTCTGTTTAATTTAGAGTATGAAGCTGTTTCATGTAACTATTGGTCAGTTAGTCCAACACAAACTGGAAAAATGTAAAATAAAATATGAAATCAGTAAACATGCAGATAAACATGGAAAAAGGTCAATCAGGATTTTGTAGGAGAGTGAGGCCAGATCTCAGAAGCCTACTGCAATCTTTATAAGACATCACCAAATCTACAGGGAAAAGAAACTCAGCAGATACAATGTACTTAAACCACTAGTGGTTTTGATGTTCTCATCCTAAAAGCACATTTTTTTTTCTTGTGGTAAGAGAGAAAGTCCTCTCATGGAAAGATACATGGTTAACAGAAAAGGCAGGAATAAATTATTAGTTCTCACAATGGAGGCTGGTATTTGCTGAGATACCTGTTCAGTGCAAATGACCTGGAAAAGGTGATGAACCATGATGTGACAAGGTCTGCTAATCGTTTTAACTGTGATGATAAAATGATGTAAGAGTATTTCAAGAGCTGAGTGACTGAATGATAAAATGACAGATGAGATTCAATGTCAATAAATGCTAACTAATGCATATGAGAAACAACAGCCCTAACTAAAAATACACAGTGAAGAACTCTGATTTAGTTACTGCTGCACAGGAAAAAAAAATGTTTTCACTGTGAGTGTCTCTGTCACAATGTTATTTCAATGTTCAGCATCATTCAAAACAGCAAATAGAATGACTGAAATTTCAAGAAAGGATCAGAGAAAAAAACCCCAAAAAAAGCAATTCTACAAAGCTGTGATGTATCCATATCTTAAATATTGCATGAAGTCCTGACTTTACCTGAATTGAGACATAATAGTGTAATGCTAGGTAAGAACAGTGGCAAAAAGAATGGCTTCGGCTTTAGAAAACCTTACTTGCCAAATTCATAAAATAATAAGTAGATAACACTGCATGAACTTATTAAGCAGAAATTTAAAAAAAAAACCCAAACATTGGGAAGAAATAATTTTGTACCAAACAAAGCAAGTGCCTTTGCCTTTTCATAGGAGATGAGCCTTTTATTCTGAAAAGCCTATATTCAGAGAGTGGAAAAAAAAAACCCTTACATTATCCACTGCCCCAAATAGATATATGAGGGCAAAGAATCCATCTCCAAATGCCTACTGAGGTCACATGGTGTAACATAGTACCAGCACAGGAAACCAGTATTTTTCAGTATAATTTGACATACATAACTTGCTATTATTTTATATGTGCTAATAAACTCTGAACTATCTTATAGTACAAGTATGTGTTTAGTTTTTCCCTAATATATAGCAATATAAAGTATTAATTTCTACTTTATTTGGCAACAATAAACATTTACTGCACTTGTGTGTACATGTTGAATGTGTCTCTGCCCTAAATCATTTATATGTAATAGCCCCACTTATATTGAAACTACTATTTTTCTGTTAATTTATGTTCAGGCAGATCTTCCTTAGTAGTTTACTTCTGTTTATATTCACTTATATTCCACAAGTTCCATTAAGTGGTTTATTTTCTAGATTAAAAATAACAATAAAAATCAAGAAAAACATCTATGTTTCTGATCAGTTGGAGTACTACAGATAGCGATTTCTCTCCAGAAAAACACATAATAATGTGCTTAATTTTATACATAATATTGTTTGGGGATTTTTTTTCAGTTTAGGATTTATTTCCCTTTTCAGTACACTTTCCAAAGTATTTGTGAATTTTTCTTCATCTATATTTTAGTATGGCAGGCATTACATTTCTGACTTATCAAATCCATGTTATTCCTTTAAATTCTGATTTGTTTAATTCTTGGAATTTAACCTATTTGATCATTAATTCAACTCTTATGTAATTTCAGAATATAGTGACCAGTAATATCTGTTCTAGACTTCCAGATAGTATTACATGTCTTCTTAACTCATCTTTCTTATGTATCTTATATTCATGCTGAAGTCTTGCCGATCTTCTTGACATGTTTATGAAACATTCTCAGTGGTAGTGAGAGCTATGAAGTGGAGAAAGATTTTTATATTCCAAACATAGTGGAGAATAATATGTCAAGCAGACAAAGAGCGAGCCTGTGTATTTACAGAATTTGGACAGTAAACTTCTTCAGCTCTAAGAAGTCTTCATCATTCTTAGTAAGAATTATTATCTGGTTTGTACAGTGCCTAGTCTTTTGTAGGTATAATTTAAGTAATAAATTAAAATATAAACACATATGTAAGATCTTAGAAGATATACTGAGCCTACACTGAAATAGGAGGAAAAGGAAGTGAAAGTGCAGAGGGGACTTTCATGTTTTAGCTACAGAAGTCTCTAAAATTAGAGACACTGATGTTGGAAGAGAAAAAAAGTCTGAATATCATATTAGGAGATGTAGAGGGTGGAAGAAGGTTTACATAAAGGACAGAGAAGATAAATGATGTAAGGGAAAAGGTTATGGAGAAATCAGAAAAACATCAAGACAAAATGTATCTCTGAGGCTTTAGATGAAGACTCATCACTAAGTTTTCCTAATATATTATACTATCTATTGATATCAGCCTGTCACAGACTGCTTCATATTAAGGACTGTTTTAGCATGTGTCTGTTGTAAAATAGATAACCAGAGTGAAATTAGTGTTCTTTATAGCCTTGTTATTAGGATTCAAAGTTTCTGCAACAATGGAAAATGCTATTGAAAAAGAATTAAATTTAATAATCAGACTATTAACCAAGGATATTTGCTGCACATTACACAGAGACAAATTAAAAACATTACAATAGTTTCCAGAAAACATCTGTTAAGCAATGTCAAATTGATGATAAAGAAAATTGAGTTCCCTTTGCAGTTAACTTTAATCCAGCTGTGCCCAGCTATAAAAGAGCTATCAAAGGCGACTATTAATTTGATGTTAATTCGGAAATGTTATCACTAGGAGTCCTTAACACCCAAGTACTAACTTTTTGCCAAGCTTTTGTTTTTCTGAATTGTTGGAAATGTGGATAGACAAGTTGACTAAGCTCCTCTTTCTAGAGGTCAGAGATACCCTTTACTATCTGCCACTAGAAGAAAAAGTTATGGAGACAGGTTTCATTTTCATTTGACTTCAGGTAAAGAAAGAAAGATACCTTTTGTTAAAAACAGCAATTTGTGAAAACAAACAAAAAACCCCAAACAAAACAAAAAAAAACAAAAAATGCTTTCCGATCTGATTCAGTTTACTATGAAGTCAATAGAAGAGTTTCAGGTAATGTTACTGAATTTGCATCTCTTAGAATATCCTTTAAATGAGATTTATTTACTTATTTATTTGGTACAAGAGGTGCTGTAATTCCTGAAAGTAATTGCTATGTCCGTGTCAGTAAATTCTGTAGACCAATGACAAGAGATCTATGTAGTGACGATTCTGAGACCTATGTACACACTATTCCAAAGGTTCTACTTTGGACTAGTTGTAGTCTGGACTTGTGGACTGTTAAATGCAATTTCTTGATTTGGTTTGGTCTAAAAGATATATAAGACCTCTAAGACCTGTCTCCAGTAAGAAACAAAATACAGTGAGAGGGAATGATCAGGAGATTATCCTCAGAAGCACATCTGTTACCTGAACTAAAATACTAATACAAAAGGAACACAGTATGATTAGTTTATGATAAATTAGAAGCTCTTAGCTCATGCTGATTCATCCCTTTCACTACAAATAGAAGCATTAATTTCAAAGATGGTATCACAATAGTAAAATGAACCTACCTTAATTCCCCTTCACTCCCCGCCCCAAGGACCTTACTGTGTAATTCTACACTTCCTAATAGTTGAAGAATTTTTGATTGCCTTACAGTTCTTTTTCTTCATTGACTTGTTGTAGGATTTTATTAGGGTTTTTTTAGTTTGTTTGTTGTGGAGAACTTATTCCTGACTTACGTATCTATTTAATCTATTCCTGCCGTATTACAATGAACTTGCTGTGTGATCACTGAACTTAGGCTGACTCTATTCACCATCTCCACACCTATTTCGATCGTGACTCACTGACTCTGTTCCCTGACTCCTTCCTTGTCTGTGAGGGTGGTATCCTTTCCCTCTCCTCTGCTACCCTCAGCTACCAGCTTGTCCTTCCCCATGGAGCAGTCCACCATTTCAACTCCCTGACAATCTCTTCTGTTGAGCTATTGGCTCTGCTTCTGGTGTGCCAGAGCACACTGTGGGCTTGTGTTCAGCTTGCTGCCTACAAAGAATCCTGGGAACTTTTTCAGTAGAGATGCTCCTCAGTGATTCTACAGCTTGCACTGTTGCAGAGGGATCTTCCTTTCCAATGGCAGGACTTTTCATTCTTGTAAATGTACTTGCTTAATGTAATATCAACACAAACTATAAGCATTCATAGACTAAATCCTAAAACCTAATACTCTGCAAACAAGCAATTATAAAAAAAAAAAAAAAAGTTCATTAAAATGAAAACCCTAAGACAAGAATTATACTCACATATCACACAAAAGAAGCTCAGTTTAATGGAATTCATTTCCATAATACAAATTGTCTTATGGAAAGTAAACATCAAAATGGAAACAGCAGCTGTGGCTCAAAATTACATTGATCACTAAAAAAATCACTGAAAATAGTAATTAAGAGTTAAAGTCCATTGTCAGAGCTGATAAAGCTTCTTGCAACGCTAATATTATCAAATGCAAGAAGAAGCAGTCATCACAAACAAATAAGATTATGATGGCTGAATATTTTTTACAACTCTTTTTTTTTTCCTTTTCTCTCTTTCTCTTTTCAGAAATAAACTAAATTTTCATCCAATGACACTAAAACATATGTTCTTTTTAAAATAGAGTGCTATGACAGGAATGCCATAAGTGTTACGATGAACTACAGGT
The DNA here is from genome assembly GCA_033439905.1 of Ceryle rudis. Classification (NCBI taxonomy): domain Eukaryota; kingdom Metazoa; phylum Chordata; class Aves; order Coraciiformes; family Cerylidae; genus Ceryle; species Ceryle rudis. The sequence goes on along the minus strand of JAAGNO010004668.1, from coordinate 58,485 downwards.
AGTAGTTGGTAGGTTCCAATTCAGCATACCAAAGTTTAACAAGCACTGCAGCTTTAATGAGGTAGGGGTATTCATATACTTAGTGTTAAGCTTTTATTGTTTTTTAGTCCTTTCATTAAGTGCTTGACTCTGCAAATACGCCGATGAAGTCTAGAGAAAGGTACTATTTTGCACATGACAAATAAATGTCTCTTACAAATAAATAGTGCAACAGAGATTCATTGTTATACTTTTTATGGGAAGAACTTTCTTCCTTGACCTTGTGACTACTCAATTGCAGAGAATATCTCCCTTATCACCTATTGACATAAAAATAGGGTTTGTGCTAATATTTTTCTCAATTCCTTACATATACTTCACTGATTCACAGGTATAAGGAATATAACAACAGTTTCAAATTAAGACATGGATACATGGCATTAGTTGAATGGATGGCAAAGGGACATAGATGCTGTAGTGCTTAACTCTTTGTGTAGTAGTAAAAACTAAAGTTGAAAACAAAACTGATATAATATCATGTTCAAAATACCAATGTCAAATCTTAAATTGCTATCATGCAGAAATCACCCACTGAAATCAATCTACCATGTTCCCTTAACTATAGCATACAGTGTTATTTTGTTCAATTTCTGACACACCCTAGGTATGCAAGCATCCACCTAAAATTGAAAAAATTCAGCTTTCCTCTTTTTCAGCCTTCTAAATACTCAAATACAAAATACTTAGCCAATCAAGTTTAGGCCAGTGAATAGGTGACCAGATGGTAAATGTGTAGAGTCTCACTACAAAGTAGCATGGTACTCTTCTTGCAAAGACTTACCTTTTAATAAAATATTACTCAATACCAGTGAAGGTGAAAATTTAAAGTAAATCTTCATGATAATTTGCAAACCGGGAAAGAGTGCTGCGTTTATGGAAATTACTCAAAAAACATTTTATTTGGGCTAATTTTACTATCAAGAAACATTCTTCTACCATCTTCTGACTGCTTACCATGGTATTTTGTAATAAAGTTATTTTTTAGAGTTCATCCAGTCTGAATAAAGATTATACTAAAAAGTAGCTCTATATAATGCAGTGTTGTCAAACATTTTATCAATTCTTGGACATTTTTCTTCTCTGTTTCTTGACACCATTCTGTTGGTCTTTCACAGTTTGAAGTAAAGGGTCATATAGTACTTAATAACAGACAGCATAATGTGCCTAACAAAATTGTATTTCCATAGCCTATAGAAACTTTAAATGTTCTTTTGTAGTTAGAGATGTGAAGAGAGTAAAAGGAGCAAGTTCCTGATATATACGAAGGAAAAGCTTTTTAACCTGCCCATTTACATTTTGAAAAATATGGTATTTGGTAAGGGTAATTTTTTTTTGAATATTTATTAAAATAGGAACATTTTTGATACACTGGAATATGAAGAAAATAAAAAATTGGGAGCATCTATATGCATGAACAACATTTTATGAAAAAGCAGAAACAGCTTCTGCTCCCATTTAGCTAGAAAGGGTTTGGCTTTTGTTTTCAGTGGCTGTTGCATTAGAACCAGTGTCACCTTATCAGATCTCATTTCTTTTTTTGCCCTTTTCTAATGCTGATAAACCTTCTTGGCCACCATTGATTTTAACTATAAAAACAAACTGTATAAAATAACAAGATGAAACATACACATAGAAGTTAATGCTCTCACTGGCAAGAATCTTGCTTTTTTGATTGGCCTTCCAATATGAAACTGAAATTATAATGCAATAGAAATGAAAAAAAAATATGGAGAGGGATCTTGATTTCAGATATAAAAAGACAGGCATAAACAATGACATAGAAATAAAATATTTAAAAATATTAAACAAGGCATTCTTGTTTCTGTCTTCAAAGACTGTTTTTCTAATATAATCCTGCTGGAGCAAAAGTAGTATTAATGATAAAAACAAAAATTTTGTTGTAATTCTCTGTATTTTAACATAACATAATTACAATGTACCATGTAAATTAAACTCCTTGATCATCTTTTCTATTTTTGCATTTTATTTAAAGATTGCACTGTTGTTCATCTATAACATTCATCCCAGAAATAAAATAATTAATCACCTTGGCATCCAGAAGAAGAGGTTATATTTTATTTCTTGTGATCTCTAGGGTACAAAACCTGAAGAAGATATTAGTTTTTAATAATTCTGATCCACTGATCTGGATTTACCTTGTTGAATATACAGGTACTTCTTCAATAAATTTCAGTGCAATGCAAACAAAGAAGACATTCACAGTTCAATGTTGTTTTAAATATCATACATCATAGGGTATGTTTTCCCCCAGTAGGATTAATATTGAATGAAAAGTGAAAGGTATTCATACTGACAAGCTTCAAACTTTAATTATCTATGTTATGAAATAGCTTTCATGGGCAGCTTCTGAAGTTTGTGGAAAAAGACAAACTCCTAGAAATAATTCAGTGCACATATTAGGTCCCTTATCTGAAACATTTTGTAGAGAAACTATCAATTGTACACGTAAAAGGCATGTAGAGAGACTGGCCAGCTAACTTCTGTCCCACGTTTCTCTCAGAGAACTCTCTCTTTCTGCTGCTCTGTTCTGCAATTTATTAGGTCTTGCTGATCATGGAAAATTCAGATAATGTTGGGTCATATTTCCATAGCCTGTCTTCCAACAGAACTATGAAAGACTCTTAGGGCATAACTGAGGGAGAATTGAAGCTGTGTTTATTTCAGCAGCTTTTACCTCAGTATTTCAGGCAGAAAAAAAAAAATCAGAGACACACAGATATTTGAAGAGTTACTTCTATTTTAGAACTCAGGATCCTGAAGCTTTTGGGAAATGTTGAAAGAGCGTATGTAAAACAGAAAAGATGTGTGCATTTAGGTTCTTTTCTAGATGAAGATAAAGAAATGATCAGAAAGCTTTTAGCTCTCAAGAGGGAACTACTACAATTTCTAATGCTAATTTATTTTGCTGCCAACAGTGATAGACTGAGGAGAGCTAATACATAGAATAATCATTTGCATAAATCAGTAATATGCACATCTGTATTAATAAGTTTCATTTTCTTTATTAAAACACGAAGAACCCACTGCACAGAGAGCTTGGAAGTGCATGTTTATCTTCTTTGTACATTGATTACTACTTACTGTATCCAAGGTCATACAGAATTAGAAAGCAAAGGCTATACAATATGTAGATATTTATTTTGCAACTAATCATGGTGGGTTAGCCTTGGCTAACAGCCACTCATTCAATTCCCTCCTCAATGAGACAGGAGAAGAAAATAGGAAGAACAAGAATGAAAAAGCTTGAGGGCTGATATAAAGACAGAGACACAACTTTACCAATTAGTGTCATAGTCAAAACAGACTAAACCTAAGGAAAACTAGGTTAATTTATTGCCAATTAAAATAAACATGTAGTTAGCAGTGCAGGTAGTGGAAAACAAAAAGGCCAACATTAAACCTACATCTTCCCTTCACCCCTTCCAGGTTCAAATTCAGCCCTTTACTCCAGAGTCCTCTACAACCCAATCAGTGCAGTGGGTTGGGGAGAGTTATGGTTGGTACATAGCAGCTTCCCTCTCCTGCTGCTTTCCTCTCACACTTTTCTTCTGCTCCAGCATTGGCTTTCCACAGGTGACAGTTCATTTGGGAATACCTTTCTGCTCCAGGGTGGTCCGCTCCATGAGCTACAGGGAATATCTTCTCTAGCACCAGAGAGATCCCACTGCTCCTGCTCTGACCTTGGTGTTCCCTTTGTTCTTCTCTTTTTTTTTTTTTCTTCTCTCACCCTCTTTCCATCCAGAACTTTCTGCCCTTTCTTAAGTATGCTTTCACAGAGATGCCACACACATGCATTGGGTTGGTTTTGGAGCCAGCTAGAACCAGCTGTGTCCGGCATAGGGCAGCTCCTGGTCTCTTCTCACAGAGGCCACCTCTGCAGTGACCACACTACCAAAACCTTGCCACATACTAAGAAAGAAGTAACTGCAGCAGCAAAGCAAACTAAGTCAATTAAGTAGGTTTCTTAAGTGTCCTAGACATATTTAAAAGAAAAGCAAAAGCCAGCTGAGTGTTCTCTCCTTTGTCAAGCTTCTTTCTTAATTTTTTAATATATATGTAATGAAAAAAAATTCATTCCATATTGTCAGAATTCCCTATTGAATTGTTTGAGATATTTGGTCTTTTTGAATTTGTTTTTAATATTCAAAGTGGTAATTTTTATAGTAGGATCTGATGCATCTGTTGCCTCTCAAGTATAATTTGCAGTGGCCTTCCTACTCCTCAGTAAAGACAGCCGATTCAGATTTGTTGCACTTCCAAGAAGTCCAGAGATAAGCACGTGTACAGAAAATACACCAGTAAATTTCAGATTAATTTATGTTTATTATTATTCCTGTGCAGACTTCTAATTATTAAATTTTTTAAAAGTTACAGAAAGCTACCTTAAAAAATATGGTTGCTGAACTACAGCAGATAGAGAAATCACTCTGCTCAGTTCTGACATCACTGCTTACAATTTGAAGTCTGTGACATTATACTGCAATCTGAAAATTATTACCAATAGAAGTGGAAGTACAAGAAGAAAAAAAAATAAAACAAACCCCAAACGATTTAAGAAATTTGTGCCTCAAACAGTGCAGATGGTTGTCAGTAGTATTATGGCATCAAACCAGTGTAATAAAAAAGATCTACCTCCAGAACAAAATGTAAGAATGTTCATAGTTCTGTGAAATTCAAAAGGCATGACTGTTTATGTGAGATTATGGACATTTGGAGAACAATTCTTGTATACACTCTCAGCCAGTATTTTATGTTTTCTATCCTACATAAGCAAATTAATTCTACATTTTCTTTCAGTCTCATAAAAATGTACCACCTAGGCGTGAGGAGTACCTTTCTGAAAAATGTGACAAACTTTTCCATGGCAACATTCTCGGTAAGAAAAAAACATCAGTCTCAATGCTAAATCCTGTACTGATTATATCGAAAAAAAAAGATTTTCCCTTAAATAAGGAAAAGAAGAAAGAAAAATATTAATTTCACAGTCTGGAGTTTGACTCAACCATTGTCTTCTATTGCAGGATAGCTGCTGACACCTGTATGAAGTGGGTATCAAGTACTGCCATGCTGAGCTAGTAACTTGTTATACACACTTTGCCAGGTGTAAATGACTACACTATCTTTAGACTCTAGTTTTCATTTCTGAACAGAAAAATCACTGATTCTTATTAGCATTACATAACATGGTGTTCCAGAGTTTGGTTGCCATAGCAACCAGTTACCTGCTAAGGACTGTTGTTGTCTTCCTGGGATTTTCTTAGAAAAATAAACATAACTAGTAAAATATTTGGGGGTTTTTTGAGGGCCACATTTCTAAATAAAAAGAAATTCTTCATTATTGAAGAGAATTATTTTGAAATTCAGTAGAACTAGCAATCCAAAAATATTGTTTTCAAATGGTTATTTAGAATTTAGAAATAAAAGTAACCTGTCAGACCGCAAGTTGCAGAAGTTGAAAACTTTTTAATCTGGCTCAGAGTCTAGCAGCATGTAGGTATGCAGAAGCAGATTTAAGGATTAGTAACCGGAGCAAGTAAACAAGGTCCTAGATCAGGACACAACATGCTAAAAAATGGGAAGAACCCACATCATAGTAATGTTTTTGATTTCCACGACCCTGACACAAACAGCAGCACTGACAGCCTCAGCCCCAGCCCTCTGCTGATGTCTGACAGCCCTATCTAGAACAGGGGTCTCCCAGTCTGCTAAAGACTTCCAGTTTTACCTTCAATAAGCAGCATCTGACCTGCCCTTACCTGGAGAATCAAATCAGACTGTTCAGTATCTTCTATGATTCTCAAACCCTAGGACAGTAACCTGGCTGGAAATTGTCACTTCTCAACAAACTTCCTTCTCATAAAAAATCTGCATGCATTTATACAACCACGTTGACTTTCATTTCTTTTTTTCTGCTTTATCTTTTCAATGTCCCTTGCATCTTGACTACCTAATCAAGAAAAACTTAGTTCCCGCAACTGAGAAATTATACAGTATGCCTGAATTAAGATATATACAATTGCAGAAGTAAAAAGAGATTATGGGCTACGTCTTTGTATTACTGAATTGTTGACACCATTTTACTTAGGTAAACATCTTGCCAATTAGCTGCTGAATGCATAAGCCAGATAATTATGCTTACATATTTTATTAAAAAAAAATATCCAACGAAAACCCCAACAAAACCCACTACCCCCTCCCCCCTCGCTAAAATAAAGAAAGAAAGAAAGAAACCAACCACTTCAAAGACCATTGATGCAACTCTGGGAACAGCTGAAGTAGGAAAAAAAGTATACAGAAAAAGCTGTTTCTAATGAAGGAAAGGATTATAAAGGAAACCTCTCAGATGCTGCGCAGCAACAAGATGAAAGTTTTTGCTGGGAGAAGACATGTTCAGTACATATAATTAATTATGTGTTAAAGATGAAGGACATTGCATGTAATAAAATATGGCAGCTCTGGCTAATCTATTGAATAAAAATAAGTTTATAGCCAGGCTCGGCTGGAAATTAAGAATCTAACAGTCTTAATGCATAGCACTTTAAGAAAAGCTTTTTCCTCTGATTCTTATAATAGTAGTTAAGAACTGTGGGAATCTGATGAGTTCCTTATTGAACTCATCCTTATTGAATCAGTATTCTGGCCAGAATACTGATTAAAAGTCCAAGTTTCAAGAGTTCATGTTCCAAATTAATATGTCATCAGGAGCATTAAGCTTGATGGATAGGGTCAGTTACTGTATTTTTTTGTTGTTTGGACTGCACTATAAATGTAGGATTTTACATTCTTCTTTATCCACAATGAAGTATTCTCTGATATGTCTAAAAATTTGAAGAAAGAATATGGGTAAAATATGCATAAATTTGTTGATCGATTAATTATTTTTTCTTTTTAGAATATAACATTCTACATATAAATACTTTTTAAAAATTGAAGTTTTTCCTGCTATATCCTTGATGTGAAAATGGGCTCACAGAAATTGATATGGATAATTCTACCTTTTGTAGTATTTATTAGTTATCCATTACATTTCATGAGTCAGTTGATTATTTACAACTATTCCAGTCTTTGGATTAGTCACGCATTGGTTGCACATCAAGAAATTTTATGATTAAAGTGCATTTGCCTAGTTCATATTTCTTTTTAATCTTCCTTGATGAGTGACTGTTAAATGTCTATTTTGGAAAACATTGCCTATTGAAAGATCTGTTACATAAACAAAATAATTCTGATCTTGTTTTTTACAATAATGGAGATTCTTTAGCTTACTTCACTTTTTACCTAACAAATGCAAGAGAAATCAGAATTTTGATTACTACTAATCCCTTCACCTTGTTATCATTCTCTGTGTTTTTATATGTACATGTGTATGTAAAACATGAAAATGTGGGACCTTTAGGTTTCCTGTTTGTTCATCTGTTGTCTTTGCATATGACAGCAATTATGTGAATTATACTGTGTATACTCAATTAATTGAAACAGTGACAATTGAAAACTGTCAACATTATCAGTGAAACTCTGTGAACTATTTTTGTAAGTAAATGGTGACTCTAATGGTCAGGATCAGTTTTTATCTTTTTCTATGTCTCTAAAAGTTTGGCTATTACTTTTAATATCAGAGATGTTAGCCAATGGTTTCAATATGTACTGTGCGGGGTATTAATTCATGACGACATCAAAACCTCCTTTATAACATTTCTGTTCACTTCAAAGATGGTCAGTGGCATAGACTGTGAGTTGATTAAATGCTGGGAAAATTATATTTGTTTTCATCTGTACTCTTTTTTTCGTTAAATCCCACAGACCACTGTAGCATAATATACAGTAGCATGTAAAGAGAAGGTTCAACTGCTTCCATCTAAAAGCTATGTTCCCTAATTTATTTTTGGTATTGTCATCCAAACAATTACATTGATATTTGTGCCCCTTGTATCCATTTGTGTCCAAGATAACACAGTTGTTACCGTAAATGCATTTTTATTCTGTATGAAGACAGAGGAGACAGCCCTTAACTCTTTTCTTAGATACATTTTCCTTCTGAACCAAGAGAATAATTTGATTAAATCTAGACTTTGCAGCTCAATGGACAGTTGAAAAAGTCCGTTTCTGGTATTACAGCTCTTCAATAGATTGACTCTTCCACTTTGATGCATCAGCAACGAATTAAGGGAAAAAAACCTGCATTTGAAACTTATAATAAATAGTCTAGTCTTCTTTTCTTTGGAATCAAGGGGAGTTTGAGTGTAATAAAATTAGATTATATTTGAATCATTTTAATGAACAGAAATTAGAGTAACTAATAAAGACAGAAGGACATACTGCAGGTTTGAGTACATACACAATATTTCAGGTAAATTGCATCTATTTACATCTAAATTAATTTGGCCCAGAAAGCATTAATACACATTAATATAATGCAAGGGAACAACTGTTCCTGTTGTTCAGCAAATGTGTGTGGTAGAAACTTCAGTCTAGTCCTATTTCTTCTTTCTCCCTTTAGTCTACCACCAGACTGTGACATGAGTACTAGATTTAGATGATTAATTTAAGCTGTGTTTTTCCTGAACAAAATGTATAACACACATTATGTCAAA